>ML664199.1:6201271-6331677 GCA_007570785.1 Antilocapra americana
GGCCCTGGACCTCTTGGGTGGACGAGACAGCGCTGGCTGCCTCTCACCAGCGAGGCGCGCTGCCTGCTCCTGGCCGTGGCAGATGTAGGCAAGGGCCACTGCTCAGCATCTCTCTCCCACGCCGCTGTGTCACCAGCCCTGTGTGTCCTTCGGGAGCCAGAGAGTCAGGAAAGCCAGTGTAGAGAGCTGCCTTGGTTAGAGAAGGAGGCCAGAGGTCTTGCCTTCCCCTCTGAGGAGGTCCAGGGATCCTGGACACCCAGTGTCGGCTTCCTGTCAGTACAGGTGGGGCCTACCAGCTTCCAGGGCCCTGGGCTAGTCCAACTTGCTCTATGAAAAGTCTTCTAACTCTAGTCTGAGATTAGAGACAACATCTTTGTTCTTAGGGAGGCCCCTCTGAGGGAGGAGTTGGAAAGAAGATGAGGTGAAGCCAGCCTCTTGGGAGCCAAGGATGGTGCTAAAAAAGATGCAGCCTGCCAGTCGTTGTTTTTCATTAACATCAGTACAGAAAGGAAGAGTCCAGCCCAGCCCAGACTGTGTTTCTATGGTCTTAGGCAAGGTTTCCTTCTGAATTTCTCACCTGGGATTAACTCAGTTATTCCTCTTCAACTACGAAGGCTTGGAGCGAGAGTCTGGGATAATTAGACACAAAGTCCCTGGATTATTTTTTGTGCCTTCTCTCCTACACTGACCTCACACATGACCCAGTCATGGCCTCTCCCCAATCCCAGAAACCCAGGCCCTACCTTGCTGGTGCTTTCTCCTCCCTCCCTTAGGACCATGGGCCACGAGGATCTGAGTAGAGCCCAAGGTTGGAACACCCCAGGTGGCAGCAGAAGAGGCAGGAACTGGCAGTTTCTTCTGAGTCCTCTACTCCTCAGCTCAGTAACTCGGTGTCCCCAGTCCCTGCCTCAGGGGCAGATGGGCCATCTGTGGGCTGCCCTTACCTAAGGAGAGGGGCATAGCTAGTACCCCGGGGTGGGGCGGGAAGGGGCCTGGGCTTTATACTTGTCCACTGCTCCGGCATTCAGGAATCCTAGTCTGATAAGGGAGCATGGTCTCCACTCTATAGGAGCCCTGGGCAGAGTCTGGTCTAACCCACATATGAAACACTTTGGAACATGCCCAGTGAGATGGAGTCAGCAGGTAGGGGAGACATGAAAATAATATCTTAGGTTAAGGAGAGAAGATGTATCTCTGTGATGTGTCTGGTCATATTCTCAGCAAACAAAGGGTTGGTTATAGGGAGGACTTTTCTGTATTTGGATGGAAGTATACATGGTTAGAGAACAAATTTGGCCCTGGATACAAGAGATGACATTTTCCGCTAACAGCAGTGGGAACCAGTAGAAGGCCCCAAGATGTATTACTTAAAATGTAGTACTGTGCTCAGTCGCTCAGTTGTGGCCAACTCTTTGTGACCTCTAGACTATAGCCTGCCAGGCTCCTCTGTCCATGAGATTTTCCAGGCAAGAATATTGGAGTGGGTTGCCATTTCCTTCTCCAGGGGATCTTCCTGACCCAGGAATGGAACCCGCATCTCTTGGGTCTCCTGCCTTGCCAGGTGGATTCTTTACCACTAGTGGCATCAGCAGAAGCCCCAAATAAGACTGGCTTAAACTCTGGTGGCTCAGATGGTAAAGAACCTGCCTGCAATGCAGGAGACCCGGGTTCTATCCCTGGGTCAGTAAGATCCCCTGGAGAAGGGCACTCCACTCCAGTATTCTTGCCTGGAGAATCCCACAAACTGAGACTACAGCCGATGGGGATACAAAGAGTCGGACACGACTGAGTGACTAACACACTAACAAGAGAGGTGTCTAAACTGGGGCCAAAATGACAACAGGGACTCAGACTTTTCTAACTGACTTACTGTTGTGTCATCTCTATGGTTCTGTCTTCATCCATAGGATCCAAAGCAGGTCATCATCACACAGACCCAGACTGCACAGAGTAGGGGAAAGAGGGTCCAGAGGGGCTGCTTCCCATCCAGAAGTTCACACCTAGAAGTTCATCCCACTGATGTGAGCAAGGGAAACTGGGAAATGTTTTTACTCTCAGCAGCCATGCATCCAGTAAGCATCTTTTGTTCTGTTAGAGAAAAGAGGAAATTGTTCTTGGGGATCAACTAGCAGCTCTGCATCATGAGACCCCAAGTGCACAGCAAGGAGGTTCTCGTATTGTATGTGTCTGTCCTGTACCTCATTCCCTCAGGGTTGGGCAAGTGACTCAGTCCGGGAAAACCACAGTAATGCACCCCTCTGCCCACGGCAGTTGGTCCAGAACTGAGTGCATGACTCAAGGTGAGCCAATGAGAACACTTCCTCGGAACTTTTCCCTAACCAAGTAGCGGATGGTACAATTTCCTTTCTGGTCATAAAACTGTGAGACAGTAATCCTGAACTGACCATGGTCATTTCCCCTGCCAAAGTGGGGTAAAGCCTGCCTGCAGAAGACAGGGTGCCCCCAGTCTCTGAGAGAAGAGAGTCCCAGCGGGGTGAGCGCCACCCTTGCCCTGATTGAACCAGTTAAGTCAGTGGTCCCTTTTCACCAAGCCAGTTCAAGCTGAGCTTTGGCCTTTTGGAGCCCAGAGTCCTGACTTAGTACTGAAAGTGATGCTTTCTCCTGGGGGAGTTCAGGGGGCTTGGGTGGGGGTGACAGGGTGGGGACCCAGCTGAGACTGCAGACCTGGAGGAAAAGAATATGGGCTCCAGACAAGGGGCAGCTTCCTCCTGCACATTTCACTTGATCTTAGCCAAAAGGCAGAGAACTGAGTCTCCTGCACGTTTGGTCTGAGGCCACATGAAGTTGTCACTGGGCATCTCACTGCAGAGAAATGTTCCATTTCTTTGCATTTTTTCCAGTCAGTTCTGTTTTCTGCAAGGCAGCTCTCCTGGTGTAGCCAGCCCAGCAGTGAGAAGGGGGCCTGAGGAGGGGCCACCCTCACAAAGGGTGCATTTTCAGCTTATCCAGGGCTGTTATCAGCCAAACCTAAACTCTGAATCACCCGCATCTGTGGGCAGCCCCATAGGTGGGGCAGCTTGATTCCCCTCTGGGCTTGCCTGTGTCAGGACCTGTGAGTGGGGGCGGACTTTTAACAAAGGTTCATTGTTTTCTGTCCCCTCACACTATCAGGGTTCTGTCCAAGGCATTCCTGAGCCCCCTCTTCCTCTTCTCTTTACTCACCCTCAGTCCCTGGCCTCCCTCCCTCTGGGCACTATCCATCACCACTTTACCTAGTACCCAGGCTCCTGTATCAGCATAAAGCCCTAAGAGGAGATGGGGTGGGGGCTGGAGAAGGAAGGCAATGTGCATGCGTATCTCTCTCCAACTCAGTCAGAACGGGATAGAATCTGAGAACGCCATGTGCTTCCAAAACTGTGACTCCCCTAGTTCCTTGGGGCCTCCGGAGTCCCCTGGATTGCAACCAAACTGTCCTGGGCGGTGGCGTCACCTGAAAGCCAGCTATGGAACTGTCCGGTTCCCACCCCCTTTCGTTTCTTTTGCAGTTGAAGGGAGGGTCACGTGTGTGCCATAATCTGCCTTTTTTTCTCTGTTTGTTTGATTTTTTTCAATATCATTTATTTATTAGGCTGCATCAGGTCTTAGTTGCAGCATGCAAACTCTTAGTTGTTTATGCATATGAACTCTTAGTTTCGGCATGTGGGATCTAGTTCTTTGACCAGGGATCAAACCCAGGCCCCCTTCAGTGAGAGTGCAGAGTCTTAGCCACCCGGCCACTAGGGAAGTCTCTTCTTTCTGTTTTTGTCCTTTGTTTCTTCTTCCGCAATCAGTTCAGTTCAGGTCATTCTTCCTCAGAACTTTTCTTTTTTGGACACATCACACAGCTTGCAGGATCTTAGTTCCCCAACCAGGGATTGAACCTGGGCCCTCAGCAGTGAGAGTATGGAATCCTAACCACTGGACTGCCAGGGAATTCCCGTCAGGGCATCTTTAAAACTGAGATTTCACACTCTTGAATCCCCTTCCTTCATCTCCTTTCTAACAACCCAACTCCAGTTACCTCAAGAGTTCCTTCCCTAGTTTATTCTTTCAGCTCAAACAATCCTGGCTGACTGCTTGTCAGGATAGAGCCAGGACTTCTTCTGCATCAAAAGAAAGACAGACTGAATTCCAGAAAGACCCATCAGAATGATGAAGAACAAAACTTTCAGCCTTGAAATGCACCTGGAAGTTTCCTTCAGAGCGCCCCACCCATCACCTCATACTTCTATTAAGAAACCTCCTTTCCCTCAAGCACCAGCTTTCAAGAAAAAAGTAAACAGACTTTTCTAGATGCACATTGTTATTTTCCATTTCTACCTACAGGTCTTGCAACAGTAGGGTTTTTCCTTTTTCCCCCATGTGGGTGTGTGACACTCAGCTTTGAGATGCGTTAAATGAGCATTTATGTCTCAACCTGGAAAACTGAGCCCCATTCATAATGCTGAGTCCTTGATTTTTTCTCTTGGCTCATTGTCTGGAACCCCGACCCACTTCCCAGAAACCAAGTTTCGAAATACTGCTCACTGGTAAGCAGGGACTGACTGCCCGACTAGACATTTAAGATAAAGAGATACTTTCCAGGGCAAGATTGGTGAAGGCCTTTTGTTGTTTCAAAAAAGATAATGTACAAGAACTATCTGATTTCCCAAGAAAGAGAAATCTGCTAGAACTCTTGAGGCTTGCAGGATGGGCGGGGCCAGTGGGCTAAGGCTGGTGGAGGAGAAGGTATGGTGAAGAACCAAGTGATGCTATAGACCCAAGGACTGGGCAGAGAGGATGCAGGAAGGGCTGGGCTGAGTGGAGGGGTCTGGGGAGAAGTGTTAGGGCCATGCACTGGGGAGACAGACCCACCTAACATCTAACTAAGCACTGCCCACGTGTCGGGAGGGGCCCAGTGGGGAAGCATGTGGATTCCCAACACAGCCTAATCATTTTGTGCCCCATCAAACTGGCATTCCTTTACTATGAGTTCAGCTTTACTGTAGTGGAACTAATCTCTGCTTGGAGAAAGGAGAGAGTAGACAGAGGAGAGGATCCATGATGGCCACACTCCATCTCCTCCGAGAGGTTCAGCTCTGACTGTGAACTCCCCTGCTGCAATTAGACACACAAAAACTCGAGACCTTGCCCCACGCTCCTTGTGAAGCAGCTTCGAGATCAGCTATTATTCTGGCCTGTTCTTTTGGGCTCCCCCACCCCACTGCTGAAGCTGGGAAAGACTGAGGGCAGGAGGAGAGGGGGGCGACAGAGGATGAGATGGTTGGATGGCATCACCAGCTCAGTGGACCTGAGTTTGAGCAAGCTCCAGGAGATGGTGAAGGACAGGGGAGCCTGGCGTGTTGCAGTCTATGGGGTTGCAAAGAGTCGGACATGACTGAGCAACTAAACAACAATCCCACCGCTAGTAGCTTATTAAAGCAGAACATCCAACTAACTCTTAAAAGCATTCCAGACATGATTTTCTTCATCTTCTTATATTTCCACCTTGTAAAGATGGCGCCCAAGCATACCTGACTGGCTTGCCCCTTACACCAGGTCTGGTGCTGGCACTGAGAATGTTCTCGCCCTGCCGTATAAGTAACATGATCTCCATTCTACCTGCTGGAACCCAGGCTGAGGGAAATTAGGTTAGCTGCCCAAGAGGCCCATAGCTGGTGAGTGAACCCCACCTTTGAGATGAGATCTGAATTCAGCTTCATCCATCTCATTCCAAAGCCCTTGTCTTCTTCATTTCCTCCCCCTCCCTCCCAGGAGAAAATGGAAAGAGAAAGGTGATGAGAGCAGGAGGGTGACTCCTCTGAGGAGGTACAGGAAGCAGAGGTTAGAAAGTGCATGCATTCTAATTTGCTTCCGTGATGTCTGACTCTGTAACCCTGCGGACTGTAGCCCGCCAGACTCTTCTGTCCATGGGATTCTCCAGACAGAAGTACTAGAAAGGGGTGCCATGCCCTCCTCCAGGGGATCTTACTGACCCAGGGACTGAACCTGAATCTCCTGCCTTGCAGGTGAATTCTTCACCGCTGAACAGGCAGCTGTAACAAGGAGAGTCAGGGATCCACCTCTGCAAGATGGCTCAAGTCAGGTGGAAGGAGTTGGGTGGAGCCAGCTTGGGCTCCTGGAGTGTCAGAGCGGACACCAACTTGTCCTGGAGAGAGGGAAATGTGTATATTGCCAGGCCAGGGTCCCTTCCTCTGTACACGGCCACCTGGTAATGCCCACTGAAAGGACGAGGCTGGAGTCCAAGAGGAAGTTTTGCAGGAGACATCTCTCCTTCAGCCCTAGAATCAAGGCTGCAGAAAGTCCTTTGGACCAGGTGGAGACAGGATGCTGCGGGCTCAGGATGTGGCTAAGTTGATGCCCTTTCTCTCCTCATCGCCTTGCCCTCCGAACCCCTAGTCCAGGCCCCCTCAGTTCCAGGGCCAGAGAGGCCTGGCAGCCTATTCCTGGCATTGCCAGCAGAGGGCTCCAGATCAGAGTCCTCCAGAGCAGGACACCCCGCCTCCCTCCCTGCAGAGAGTGTGTGAAGTACTAGATGGTCCTCCCTGCTCCCAGGTGTCTAGGTGTCCATCTGCACGGGTGCTCTTTATTTGTGCACAGGTGTATGTCTGTGTGTGTGTGCCTCCCGTGTGCAAGTGTGTATAGGATCTGTATATGTTGGCCTGTCCATGTCTGTTGGTAGTCGGGCACACGGCCTGTTTGTATGTTGGTATTTGTGTGTTCGCCTGTTTCCTTCTTGCACGCACTGGTACTACTTGTGTCCCTGTGTATATTTGTGTACATGTGGGTGCCCTGTGATTTGTGCATAAATATCTATGTAATTAAAAGATGCTTGCTCCAAGAAAAGCTATGACACACCTAGACAGCATATTAAAAAGCAGAGACATCACTTGGCTGACAACAGTCTGTCTGGTCAAAGGTATGGTTTTCCAGTAGTCATGTATGGATGTGAGTTGGACCCTAAAGAAGGCTGAGTGCCAAAGAACTGATGCTTTTGAACTGTGGTGCTGGCAAAGACTCTTGAGAGTCTCTTGGATAGCAAGGAGATCAAGCCAGTTAATTCTAAAGGAAATCAACTCTGTATTCATTGGAAGGACTGATGCTGAAGCTGAAGCTCCAAAATTTTGGCCACCTGATGCCAAGAGCTGACTCATTGGAAAAGACCCTGCTGATGGAAAAGATTGAAGGCAGGAGGAGAAGGGGGTGACAGGGGATGAGATGGTTGGATGGCATCACCAACTCACTGGACATGAATTTGAGCAAGCTCCAGGAGATAGTGACGGACAGGGAAGCATGGCGTGCTACTGTCCATGGGGTTGCAGAGTCGGATGTGACTGAGTGACTGAACAACAACAATGATCTATGCTGGGCTTTGTGAGGAGAGAGGAGAAAAATAGTGAGATGGTATGCAGTGGAATCTCAGCATTCTAGGGGCAAGGATGCTGACCCAGCCAGGCTGCCTCCTGCCCTCGCTCAGCCAGTTCGAGTTTGTTAAAATCCTGTTTACAGAAGGTGTAGCTGACGTCTAGCTCCCAGGAAACAAGTTTTCCAGAACTCTGTGTGTGTGTGCGTCTTTTATGGCTCCCTCTTTTGCAGCTTGAAGATGTTGTTCTCCTCATTGAGAGTGGGGAGCAGTGCCCCAGAGAGTGGGGGGAAGGTAGAGGGTCAGAGAAAACAACGGGCCCATGGCTGCTTCATCCACAGGTGAGGAAGGCAGTGGCCGAGGGACCCAGGTCTCAGCCCAGGAGTCTGGGGTCCTACCAGCTGGAGGCCCTGGCTGGTGGGCGGCAGCCCCTCCTGGCCTCCTCATGGTGGTCTGTGCTGGTGCCCAGCCGGGGCCACGGGGGAGACAGGTGGATCCTTCCCCTACCCGGGGTCACGTTGAAAAGGCACTGGTGGAAGGGAATGGGGCAGAGGGTGACGCCCACCACACAATGTTCCTATTGCTGTTGTAACAGATCACCACAAACTTAGTGGTTTAAAACAACACAAATTTCTTCTACGTTACTGGAGGTCGGAGTCCAAAATCAGCCTCACTGGGCTCCAGTCCGGGTAGTAGCAATGCTGCGTGCCTTCTCAAGGCTTCCAGGGAAGGCATCTCCTTGCCTTTGCCAGATTCTAGAAGCCACCAGCATTCATTGCCTTGTGGCCCCGTCACATTGCCTTTCTTTGACCTTCTGGACCAGGTTTTATGAAGACCTTTGCAATCACACTGGACCCTCCTAGACAATCCAGGACAATTTCCTCATTTCAAGATCCTTAACCTGATCACGTCTGCTAAATTCTTTGCCTGTGAGCTAACATATTCACAGGTTCTGGGCGTTAAATGTGGACACCTTGGTGGGGAGGCATTTTCCTGTCTGCTAACTAGGACAATCACAGACAAGCTGGAGAAAGGGGGTGACATTTTTTGGGAGGGGGTACATCCATGGCTTATGGGACCTTAGTTCCCCAGCCAGGGATTGAACCCAGGCCCTGACAGTAAAGGGCCGAGCCCTAACCACTGACTCACCAGGGATTTCCCGGGGCGGACCTTCTTATTCCTCCTGAGGCTATGCTGAGGCACTGAGGGGGGACTCTCACTCCTGCCGAGGAGCCATGTTGTCCTGACAGCTTGTCTAGAGGACTGAGCACCTAGAACCAGGGTGTGCTGGCCGGTATCAGGCCTTTCTTGTCTGCCTGCTCTCCCAGCAGCTCCTGGCTCTGTCCAGACTGTCCCCTGGGTCCCCGAGTCCGGCTCTCCCCGACCCCTCCCCCTCGCAGCCTCTGGCCCCGTGGAAAAGCCCAACCGCATGACGTGGAGTAGAGGAAGGAGACGCGCGCAACGGTGCAGGCCCGTGCTGGAGGTCCCAGTGGGATGAGGGCCTCCTGGATGCTCGGTAAGGCCAAACTCCCCAGCACGGTCAGCACTACTGGAATTAAGCTGGAAATTCCAAGTGGTCTCTGCTGCTAAACAAACAAAAAAAAGTGTCATATCTTCCCAGAGATTTTGTGGAAGTGGGAAGCCCTGTGGGGATAAGTGTGGGGGTGGTGCACTCAGGCAGCTGGACCCCAGAGCTTTAGGGAAGTCCAGATGCTACAATGTGTCCACAGTCCTCTGGCTGATAGCTCCCCCAGCCTCTTTAACTGTTGCTCCGGGCCCTGTGAAAATTAAAGATGCCTGGAGCAGAAGGGGGATTTTGCTTCTCCCGAGGACCCACAAATTTGTTCGTGTGTGTGCGTGTGACACTGTGACTTTTCTGATAGGGATTAAGTTATTTTTTTCCTGGAGAGAAAATGGTTGGCGTAGCTTAGGTGGACCGTCTTCCCGGAAATTCCTGGTGCACCGAGGCGTGCTCTTCCCTTTGCTCTAACGCACAGGCATTTGCACACACCACCCAGAAGTCTGGACCTCACCAACCACGCTGTCTGGGTCCCTTCAGGGCCTCAACTGCACTCCTTGTGTGGTTTTAGCCTCTTAAGTCATGTCTGACTCTCTTGTGGCCCCATGGACTGTAGCCCGCCAGGCTCCTCTGTCCGTGGGATTTCCCAGGCAAGAATACTGGAGTGGGTTGCCGTGCCCCCTTCCGGAGGATCTTCCCAACCCAGGGACCGAACCCGTGTCTCTTGCATTGGTAGTCAGGTTCTTTACCATCTGAACCACCAGGGAAGCCCCACCTGACCACCTAGCCCAGCCCCAACCATTGTGTGATGGGGATGCCATAGAGGTGAGTCTGCTGGCCCAGAAGAGGCTCGACCACTCTAGGCAAGTGGATGAGCTTCCTGTCGCTGTGGTAACAAGTCACCAGGAGCTAAGTGACTCAAAGCAACTTTATTGTTACAGTTCTGGAGGTCAGAAGTCCAAAATTAGCCTCAGCGATGATGCCACAGTTTGGTCATGCGCTGCCCTAAGTCCCAAGGTGGGGCCCCAGTTTCACATTATCCTTTTTGTGGCTGAGATGCTGAGAGAAAGATCTGGATCTGAGTTCTGACTCTGCCTCTTCCAAGCTATGAGACCTTTTTGAGCTCCCATGTCCTCGTCAGCAAAATGGGGATGATCACTGGCATACCTTTGTTTTGACAACTAAATAAGATCGCGTTCTATTTAACTGAAGTCTGCAATTTTCTGGCACATAGATATGCCTCTAAATGGTGACTCTAAATAGTCTGTCTCATCTGGAACCCTGACCATTCCCTCTTCACGGTCTCATTCTAGGGGCTCAAACTTCTGGAATCAAAAAAGTATGATACCAAGGGGATGGTGGGGTGAATTGGGAGATAGGGGTTAACATATATACTATGTTATGTATAAAATAGATAATTAATGAGAACCTACTGTGTGTAGCACAGGGAACTCTACTCAGTGCTCTGTAGTGAGCTAAATGGGAAGGAAATCCAAAAACGAGGGGCTATATGTAAACATACTACTGATTCATTTTGCTATATAGCAGAAACTAACGGAGCATCGTTATAGTTTATAGTTTGTAGTTTCATAGAACAACTATAGTGCAATAAATTTTAAAAAAAAAGCAATCTGGTTAAGCTGATTCATACCAATTCCTGCCTCAGCCTTCCTTGAAGAGCTTCTGATTCTGATAGGTCTTAGATGAGCTCCCAAACTAATTATTTTTAGCAATCTTTTAATTTTTAATAAATGCCCTGGGTGATCCTGACATTTATCCAGGTTTAGGAGCCACTGGAATAAGTGATGATGGGGTTTTATGTTAATAAAGGCCAACTTGTGCACTCAAAATCAGGGGTTTAGCTTAGCGGTACCATCTCACGGCCCCTGGAACCACAGCAAGTGGGACCATCTCACTCCCTCTGGGGAGGGGGCATTCCTCCAGAGCAGCTCTACAGGAAGGGGTAGGGGCCAAGCCAGCTGTGTCCCCTCCTGCAGCTGTTTCAGTGCCATGGCCCCGTGGAAACCGCTGTGAAATCCATTCTCCACATCTCCCAATGCTGGGCCAGGTGGCTCCTGGCTGGAGCAGCTGATCCCACCTAATCAGAGAGGCTCTGTGAGCCAAGGAAATATACCCACCCACTTCACTCAGCATGGGCTCCCCCCAACCCTGCCCAATGCTGACTTCATGGGCCACTGAGTGCTTTCTGTCCCAAATCAACTCATGCCCTCTCACAGGAAGGCTTTACTTGGGAATGCCCAGAAATGCCCAGCTTTCACATTTCTGCAGGTTCATTCAGGACTGTTTTGGCTCTGTAAGTTAGGGGTGGCTGGATTCTGCCTCAACCCTGGAACCCCCAAGTCCTGGGACAGAGCTGGCTGCACTGGGGAAAATGTAGAGAAAGTATCAGGTTCCCCTCACCCCTGAGAATGACAGCTGATGGGTGCTTTCCCTGCTGCGGGAAACTAAGCCTGTTTATTAGCTGCATGGAGGTGCAGAAACTGGGGTTTGGCTGAGGAAGAAGGGAAAGGCCCAGAATGAGAGCACTGTCCTCTGCCAAGGACACAGGACTGTTGACGTGGGCGAGATGGGCGCAGCCTCTGGATCAAGTCCACGGTGAGGAGGAAATGGTTTTCACTGAAAAACAAAGTTGAAAAACAGTTTACTGAAGGGAAGAGAAAGAGGAAAGGGGAGGGAAAAAAAAAAAAAAAACACCTAAAACTGTCTGATCATCAAAATCACCTAGTTGGTTAAAAATACAGATTCCAAAATGTGTTCCAAGTCAATAAAATATTATTCTTGGTAGCTCTGGGTTTCTTTTTCCTTGTGGTTTAAAATGTAGATCCCTTGTCAATTATATCTCAAAAAAGCTGGGGAAAAAATTAAGCTACATGTAAAGTCAGTTAAAGAATCAAAATCAGTTGCACAGCAAGAAAACATTTTCAGAGGGGATTTTTCAGTGCATGTGGAGATTGAGGAACGTGAATTAAATCATTAGAACACATTTCTAGTCTGGACATTAATATCTGAACTTGGAAGATTTAATAATATAATCAGCTTTTTTTTTTTTTTAGTTAAGGAGAATCTGCCATTGGAAATACAATGTAAATCTTTAGAAAATGTAGATTTGAACTCCTGTAGCTTGGAAGATCCCTGGCTGGGTAGGTATCATGAGTGAGCAGAAGCAGTGTCTTATGGAATCAACAGCATGGGTTATGTTTCTAAGTTTCCCATTAGGCTTTGGGAAGGAGGGAGAGGAGCCATAACAGGATCAGGAAGAACAATCCTAAAAGCCACTTCTCTCCAACGAGGCTGGGTCTTCCGCTGAATGACTCTGTCCCATCCCTCCTTCCTTTGTCATTTGTTTTCCAGTGAATTGTTTCCACTCACCTTCTCCCTTCCCTCTTCTTCCTCCATCTTAAGCCCCTGCCACCTGAACAATGGGAAGCTGAATAAGGCCTTTCAATTCTGTATCATTTTCATGTCCCCGTCCCTGGAATCTATCCTCATATAGGTCTGTGCATACGTGATTAAATGAAGGATCTTGAGATGGGAAGATTATCATGGGTTATTCTGGTTGGTCTAATGTAATCACAAGGGTCCTTTAAGAGAGAGGCGAGATCAAAGAGTAGAAGGTGATGAGATGACAAAAGCAGAGATTAGAGTGTTGCCCTTTGAAGATGCAGGAGGGGACTACAAACCAAGGAATACAGGCGGCCACTAGAAGCTGAAGAAGGCAAGGAAATGGGTTCTTCCCTGGAGCCTCAGGGAGGAACCAGCGCTCTGACAACTTGACTTTAGCCTGTGAGACTGATTTTGGGCTTTGGTCTTCTAGAAATGTAAGAGAATGACGCTTTACTATTTAAGTCACTCAGTTTGTAGTGATTTGTTACATAGCAATAAGAAAGTCCTACGCTGAGGCTTCCCTGGTGTCCAGTGGCTAAGACTAAGTGCTCCCGATGCCTAGAAGCCCTAGGTTCAACCCTGATCAGGGAACTAGATCCCACATGCTGCAACTAAGAGTTCACAGACCCCCTAAGCTGTAATAAGACCCAGGACAGCTAAATAAATACTTTTTTAAAAAAAGAGAAAGATGTACACCTCCTGATCTCTGCCCTGTCAACCCCACCATTCAGTCCTCACCTGGGACCAAACTCTTGCCAACACTTGGGCCCTTCTTAGCACTTCTGTCCTTGGCCCTCTTAATAATGTTTGATGTTTTCCACCTTGCTCTTTCTTAAATCTTGCATCAGCCCACTCCCCTGGTGGTCCTTCTGCCTCTCGGGTCCTCTTCCTCAGCCCCTTCCTAGTGCTCTTCTATCCCACCTCCAACATGGCTGTGTGTCCCAGGGTTCTCTTCTTAACCTGCTTTTCTGCTCACTTTCTACTTTCGAGGGGTATCACATTCCAGAAGGCCACGTGCTCTACACCCTAGTAGCCAAATGGTAATAGTGGTCTTCCTACTCGCTCCTCAGCAAACCACTATCTCTATCTGAAAGCATTTTCCACCTTCCCCACCTGTTGAAATCTGGCTCACCAGGTTTATTCCTCAAGGTCCAGCTCAAATGTCATTTCCTCCAGGAAGTCTTCTCTGTCTGCCATGCCACATGCTTATCTTAAATAAGTTTTTTTTTATTTTATCAACTTAATTTTTTTAGAGCAGTTTTAGGGTTCACAGCAAAATTAAACAGAAAGTTTCTGAGGAGCACTAATTTTTCATAGGCTATTGTGTGACCAGCTTTTATTGACATTATCTTATTCATTTCACTCAACATATCTATGTAGTAGAGAGGCATTTTCTTTTTCTTTTTTTCTTTAATTCCCTCCTTTCCCTGTTCCTTCCTTCCTTTCATCCAGGTTTACTGACAACAGACTGGTTCCAAATAGGAAAAGGAGTACATCAAGGCTGTATATTGTCACCCTGCTTATTTAACTTATATGCAGAGTACATCATGAGAAATACTGGGCTGGAAGAAGCACAAGCTGGAATCAAGATTGCCGGGAGAAATATCAATTACCTCAGATATGCAGACGACACCACCCTAATGGCAGAAAGTGAAGAGGAATTAAAGAGCCTCTTGATGAAAGTGAAAGAGGAGAGTGAAAAAGTTGGCTTAAGGCTCAACATTAAGAAAACTAAGGTCATGGCATCTGGTCCCATTACTTCAGGGGAAATAGATGGGCAAACAGTGGAAAAAGTGTCAGACTTTATTTTTTGGGGGCTCCAAAATCACTGCAGATGGTGACTGCAGCCATGAAATCAAAAGACGCCTACTCCTTGGAGGGAAAGTTATGGCCAACCTGGATAGCATATTGAAAAGGAGAGACATTACTTTGCCAACAAAGGTTCTTCTAGTCAAGGCTATGGTTTTTCCAGCAGTCATGTATGGTTGTGAGAGTGAAAAAGGCTGAGCACCAAAGAATTGATGCTTTTGAACTGTGGTGTTGGAGAAGACTGTTGAGAGTCCCTTGGACTGTAAGGAGATCCAACCAATCCATCCTAAAGGAGATCAGTCCTGGGTGTTCAGTGGAAGGACTGATGTTGAAACTGAAACTCCAATACTTTGGCCACCTGATGCAAAGAGCTGACTCATTGGAAAAGACCCTGATGCTGGAAAGGATTGGGGGCAGGAGGAGAAGGGAAGACAGAGGATGAGATGGCTGGAGGGCATCACCCACTCAATGGACATGGGTTAGGGTGGACTCCGGGAGTTGGTGATGGACAGGGAGGCCTGGCGTGCTGCAGTTCAGCGACTGAACTCATACTAAAGGTATGCAACATGATTTTTTGGGTCTGTTTTAAATTAGTTAATTAATTTATTTGGCTGCATTGAGTCTTAGTTGCGGCATGGGGGATCTTCCATTGAGGCCCTAGTGCTTCTTTCTAGTTGTATTGCACAGGCTCTAAAACCTATGGGCTTCAGTGAGTATGTGGGCTTAGCTTCCCTGCAGTGTGTGGGCTCTTAGTTCTCTGACCAGGGATCAAACCTGTGTCTCCTGCATTGGAAGATGGATTCGTAACCACTGGACTACCAGAGAAGCCCCACAATGTTTTGATGTACATGTACATTGTGAACTGATTCCCACAACCAAGCTAATTAACACTTCTATTACTTCACATATTAGCTTTTTTTCCTTTGTGAAAACAATGAAGAGCTACTCCTTTAGCAAATTCCAAGTTTATAATATAATGCTAACTGTGGTGGTGGTGGTTTAGTCCCTAAGTCATGTCGGATTCTTTTGTGACCCCAAGGACTGTAGCCCTCCAGGCTCCTCTGTCTGTGGGATTTCCCAGGCAGGAATACTGGAGTGAGTTGCCATTTCCTTCTCCAGGGGATATTAACTCTAGTCTAGTGCTATACATTAGATATCCAGAACTTATTCATACCACGTGTCTGAAACTTTGAACCCTTTGATCAACATCTCCCCATTTCTCCCACTTTCCAGCCCCTAGTAACCTCCATTCTACTCTCTGCTTCCGCGAGTTGGACTTCTTAAACTCTCACATATGAGTGAGATCATGCGGTATTTGTCTTTCTGGGTCTGGTTGGTTTCACTTGGCATAATGCCCTCCAGGATGACCCAAGCTGTCCCAAATGACAGGATTTCCTTGCCATAGGCTTGTTAACTCTGCCATCTGTTGGCCCCAAGGGACTGTGAAACCCTCAGAAGAAGAGTCATGACCTGATCAACCTTGGACCCTCAGCACCTAAAACAGTGGGATAGATGGGACTCTAGAACACTCTCCTTACCCACAGTCTGACCAGGAGATAGAACCCTGGCCCTGCCCCTCTTCCACTCCCTTGTCTTCCAGCCTGGAGAAGGCCGTCACAGCAGTCCTTTAACCTCAGAGGTTCATGACAACAGCTGTCAAGGGGCCTGGATAGGCCTGTGCTTTAGCAACGCTGGGCGGGGGAGAGAGGACTCGAGCTGTGTCTTGGAGTTCTGTCTCTCACACCTTGCCAGCCTCAAACAAGCCCTCTCTGCCCCTCTGAGACTAGGATGCCCTGTGTGAAGAAGGAAAGGGTGATCCCTACTCTGTATCCCCCAAGAGGCCACAAGGATGGACTGGAAGGAAATCCTCGGTGAAGGAACTTACAAGAGGGCGTGGTGCCCCACACCAGGCGCTGGGAGCCCCCAGGGGGCTCTGACAGGTAGTTCATTGCCCACCAAGCCCAGCACAACAACTGCCCCTCCCAACCTCCCTCTGCTCAGCTGACCACAGTTCCCCCTGGGCTCCAGGGTGCTTCTGAGAAGCTGAGGGGAGCAGCTGTGTGGCAGAAGGAGCCAGACCCAGCCAGGGAGCACCAGGGGTTGCTGCTTCAGCCTCCAGCCAGGCTCCAAAAGACAGTCAGTCACATTAGGTGGGTGGAGGGGGTACATCCGAAACCCCCCAAATTTCTGTAGGTCTCAGAAAGTGCAGCAAATGTGGTAAAGCCCTGCTCTGGTGTTCCCTGTTACTTTTGTTCTCATTAATATAATTTAATGAGTGTGCATTGATGGAAGACACCAAAAACTTTGCAGAGATTCACAGCCTCTGTCCCTCAGGGATCTTCAGAGGGTGGGCAGGACCTGGGAGTCTCTGGAGGGAGTCTGACACCATTGCTGAAGGAAGCCTGGTTGATTTGGGGGGTAATGTGGGTTTTGGCAGCACCCCACAGCATGTGGAATCTAAGTTCCCTGACCAGGGATCAAACACATGCCCCCTGCACTGGAAGTGCAAAGTCTAAACCACTGGACCACAAGTGCAGTCCCCTGATTGGTTTCATAGTCCTTCTAGGTGCTGTGTTTCTGTTCCTGTTGTCTCCCTATAGGGTTTATTAACTCTGATATAACTTGTCCCAGGTTTCCTAGCTGTGCTCTGCTAAAAGAAGCCAAAGACTGTGTTTCTAGCTATGCTCAGACCAGAGAATGGAAAGGACAGTGGCCTCCTGAGGGTCTGGCAGCAGGAGACAATGGGAATGAAGAAAGTGACCCAAAGAGGAAAATGTGTAGAGGGAGACAGAGTTAGGGCTGTTTGATCCTACTGGTCCTTCCGCCTGGAAGTTCTCTTTTCTGAACTAATTCTTGGAAGTTCTGGTTGTAAAGTACTAACACAAATAATAATTTTAAAAATCACTTTTTGTCCTCTGTATAAATAAATGCATGACAATTCTAGAAAAATTTTAAAAATTCAGATAACCAAGATCAAAATGAGAATAAAGGAAAAAGAAGAAATCTAAAATTTCTCCTTATCACACAACTAGTCAATGTTTTGGTGTATATCCTTCTAGTATTTTTAATGAATCAACATAGTTTCTAAATTAGATTGATTTTTATACTAATCAGCCCTTTTTTTCTGCTTATTATGCTTTAAATTTATTTCTGAGTTATTAACTGCTTTTCTATGGCATTATCTTTTATTTTATATATTTATTGACCACCTGGCATGGGAGATCTTAGTTCCCCAACCAAGGATTGAACCCATGCCCCTGCATTGGAAGCATGGAGTCTTAACCACTGGACCAACAGCGGAGTCTCAGCACCATCTTTTAAAGGCATTTTATTTTCTGGATGGTTCATAATCTATCTAACCAATCCCCCCTCATTGGCTATTTAGACTGTTTCCAGTTTTTTGGGCTTATAAATAACAGTGAAGAACAACCCTGTAGCTGTCTTCATACATATGATATGTATGCCCCTAGAATAAAGTCTCACGAATAAACTCCCTGAATTAAAGGGCTCTAGGTTTTGTTTTCATCACTGAGCAGGCCCCAGGGAAGGCTGGGTGTTTCTGGAGGTCTGTGCACTCAGGCTGGCGCCAAGTTCTGGGGCCCACCCAGCCCCCAAGTCTGCATGCTCCACAAGCTTCAAGCCATCCTCCTCTCTTCTCCCAGATACACCCCTAGGCTCACCTGAGAGAATGAATTACACCTCCAAGCTGGACAGGAGGCCATCTGTCTTATGCTCTGGAATCCTGATGAGATAAAATCTGGGCAGAGCACATTTATTTATTTAATGTATTTCTCGGCGGGTGAGCCTCCACTGTCAGAGATCACCTTTCTCCAGACTGAGGTTAAGAGTTTACTGGAGGAGCAGCCCGAGTGCGGAGCAACCAGCTCCAGGGCTCGCCCCATGAAGGCCAGAGGCGGCCCCGCTTTCCTTCACCCCCAAAACATCCCATCCCTAATTCCAGCCTCCCACATCCTGCCTCCCAACCTGGGGCTCAGGAAACATCACTGATACAGCTGAGCTGGCAGTGAGGATTCCACTCTTGGGAGGCGGAGCTGGGTTGCGAGCCACGTGCCCAGATCATTCATCGTGAGAAGCAGAATCTCCCCAATCCCCATTCCTGGGCGTGGAGTACCTCCATGAGGCCTCCCTGGTGCTGGCCTCTGGAATCCTGCTCAGGCCTCTGTCTGAGCATGTGCAGCGATCTCCTCTCCCGGGCTTTATCCTTGTTTTAGGCTCAAACTCTGCCAATACCCACATGAGACCCTGCAAATAACCGTGATTTTCTTGTGTTCAGACAACCAGGTCACATTCCTAACCTTACTGTCCCGTGTCATATCTTTGACTCTCTTCAAGTTTGGTGTCTCTCCATGTAATTTGGGGAGCGTGGGGCTCCTGACCCTGTCAGAACACGGAGGGGCTCTGTAAATACGTGGTGTCCAGGGCCTCTCCCCGAGAAACACAGGCTTTGTGGGTCTGGAGAGGTTCCCTAGAACCCATATTTTCACAAAGGGTGGTCCTCCTGGTTCTTTGCACAGAGCTGGCTTCTTGTCCCTCATCTCTGTTGATATGGTGGGGGGACAGGGCATTTGGCCCCTGAATCAAGCAGGCCCAAGGCAGGGAAAGCAATGACAAACAGATGGGCTACAAGGCTGCTTCCTCAGGTAACCTGAGTTCAGGAGCTTTGGCAGCCAAATGGGCCCCTCCTGGCAGGGGGACTTGGCCAGGGACAAGCTGAGAGCCGCACAAAGCCACCCTCACAGCCTCTCTGGCTGTGCGTCCCCAGGCGCTGGCCTGCCCGGGTGCACAGGCTCTCCTCTGTCAGCCAGGCCTACAGGGTTTGTGGCCGGAGAATCAAAGCACCGTCCTCAGACTCCTGCGGACATTTCCTCCAGAGGCTCTGGAAGCAGCAGTTTGAGGCGGAAGGGCCTCTGTGGGCCAGAGGTTGGTGTCTGCAGACAAGAGGCCCACACATCACCCTTCCTGTTCCAATGCCACCCTCTACCTGGGCCCCAGGTCTCCTGTGCCAGCCTGGAGGACTCGGGGGGCGGGGTGGGGGGCTGCAGGGAGCAAACCTCTTCAGGCTGCTGCCCTTCCCCGACCCTGAGGCAAGAGGGTGAGCCTCCTTCTTTCTCCACAGGGGCTCTGGGGACCACCTAGGGCTGCAGTGTGTGAAGTGATGAGCCAGAGGTCCCTGTGGGTGGTGGAGGACCCCATAGATGTCCTACTCATTTCCAGCCATTCCTGATTTTCGACAGTTGAAGCAGTTTAAATGTTCAACAAAACTCATTCTCTCTCTCAGTTAATGGTTAGCTCCATGCTCTCAGTTGTTCAGGTCAAAACCTTGGAATTGACCTTGAATCTCTTCTCTCAGAACATGGGTTCAGTCCCTCAAGAGTCCTGTCAGCTGCATTCTAACATAGTCCAGACCCCAGCCACCTCTCACTATTTCTGCTCTAGCATCTCTTGTCCAAATAATTTCAACAGACTTCCACCCAGTGTCTCCGCTCTACAGAATAGCCAGGGGACAGAGCTGGTTGGGGATGGAGGCTCTGCCACTGATCCTCATGTGTGTTCAGGACCCTCCTGTCCAGATTTGATTGCATCTTGGCTAGTCTTACCAAGAAAAACCGTTCATTCGTCATGTACAAATGAGATTCTTTCTATATCTATACAAGATATCACTATCTCCCAAATTCTCCAAATCTTCCATCCTAATCCAGGGTTTATGAAATCCACCACCCTCCCAGGGACTCCTCTCTGGCATGAGGATTCCAAGCCTCACTCAAAGCAACAAAGTCAGCAGTGCAGGGGCCTCTCCAAGATGATGCGACCCGGGATGGTAGAGCCCTGGCAGGGCAATGCCCTGCTGGGAAACCGCTGTGATGATTCTGCAGCAGGTGCGATGATACAAGAGCTGTGCATGAATGACATGGGAAAGCTGGTCCCCTTTGCCCTGGGGGATGCTTCTACCACCCTTTTCAAGAGGAGCGAGCTCCTCCTAGGAGCTTAAATCAGGACTCATCTTTCTGTGGGATGTCAAGCTCCTTGCTGGGTGGTGTGGGCAGGAACGGGTTTTTCCTGGGACACTGTGATGTACGGGTGTTGCTGTGTGTGAGGACACACCTGCCCTGCATCGCCTGCAACTCCTCCAACCTGGAGGTGACAGTAATCAGGCTAAGCCTCTCTCGCTGGCCCTCCTACCCCAGCCGCACCTCCCTTCAAGGCCCAGCTCAGTCTTGCTTTCCAAGCCACTGCCATTGGACTGGACTCCCTGGCTGTAGCTGAGCAGCCCCACATCAGGGCTGGGAGGAGCCAGGCCATCCTGCCCAAGTGAGGACTTGAGGCTCAGAGAGGAGGATGCTGCCAAGCCCACGTGGCATAGCAGGCACAGCAGAAGGGGGTCAAAAGACAGATCCGCTTGTCAGTGCTGGCCCTGCCTGCTGGGAATGGGCTCGGCAGGCAGTGAAGGGAGGAAGAATAATCAGCTCTCAGACTGGGGTGCCAGAATCAGCAGCTCTCCTCACCCCCATCTCAGCCCTGAGGCCCTCCCAGGTCCACTCCCTGCCAGCCGAGGCCCCTCTGCTTTCTTGAGTCCCCAGGGCCTGCCAGAGTCTTCCCCATTCTGCTGCCTCTGGCCATCCCCTTACAGTTCCCTCCCCTTCTTGGCTGCTGCCTCTGCCAGCTCCAGGCAAGAGAGCAGGACCTGGGGGCGGAGGGAGGTCTGTGTTGGACGGGCCAACCTCACTTTCAGCAGTCAGATTGCCCTCCCCTAAACAGACTTCCTAGAAGACACCCCACCCTCCCCATCCCTACCCCCACACCCAACCCTGCTTCCCCCAGGTCCTGACTCAGCCCATAAATTACCTGGGGATGGTCGCTGACTCAGCCAGGAAGCCCAGAGCACCCCCCGCTCCATCCCCAGGCCTCAACCCCACAGCTGGCTCTCATTCCAGAATGCTTGGGCCCCTCCCCTCAGGAAATTCCTGGAAAATATCAAGCTTCTTCAAGGGGAGATCTAACCACAGCCTCAGCAAGGAAGGGAGCGACTATAGCCTCATCCATCATCCTGCAGCCCTGGGCCTCCTCCCTCAGCTGGTGTGTGTGTGTGTGTGTGTGTGTGTGACTATCGGGGTGGGGGGACGTTGGCTGAGAGTCAAGGTGTTGGTCTCCATAAAATGACCGGTACCTGGCCATGGAGGGATTGCAGCAAGGGAGGAGAGGCGAGGGTTGTGTGGGGCACTCACGCGGCTGGGAGGTGGGACCAGACCTGGGCCCCAAAGGATGGTGAAACCGGGCAGTGAGGAGATGGGAAGGGAGCTCCAGGTCCAGGGAATGACCTGAGCAAAGGCTCAGAGGTGGGAAGAAGTCCAGTCTGTACAGAGGATGGGAAGGGAGCTGGAGAGCAACCAGGCTGAAGAGGTTCCAGGCAAGGGAACCTGGATTGATGAGACAGGAGGGCTAGGGCCAGGCTGAGGAATTTACAGTGGGTGTCCAAAGCCAAGGCCTGAGAGACTCTGGGGCCCAGGAGCAGGGGGGACAGAGTATCAGTGATGGTTGAAGAGATGAGTCTGGGAAGAGATGAATGTCAACTGATGAGTGAGCCCCAGGAACACTGGTCTTGGCAACATCCGAGGCCTGCTCAAACCTGGAGGAGGGTGGTGTGGGCCAGGGCCTCTGTATCATCACACTCCAGTCAGATGGCAGAGGCAGGGCTCCTGCCCTCAAGGAACCCAGCATCTTTGAGCCACCAGTCTAAGGGAGGGACAGACACCCCAGGACCTTGCTCCCTCCTCTGGACCCAAGTACCTCATTGAATCCCTTCTTTGGAAACCCCATTAGTTTGTGATGAAAAGCCAAGTCCAGCCTGCAGATAAAACCCCTCTTTTTTTTTTCCTGGCTGCTTCCCCTCGGACAAAAACAACTTTTTTTTTAAATACAAAAATTTCTGCCCAACTTCCCCCCAGGAAGGATGGCTGGATGATGTGGCTATAGCCATAGTAACAGAGTCGCCTAGAAGATAAACAAAGTAAGCTAGTGGATCCAAGGGGTGCGTCAATGGTGAAAATTTCCTGAGACCCCCAGACCCCGGATGAAATACCAAGCCAGGGAGCTGTGGAAAGGGGTCTGCTGAATTTCTAGTATTCATTCACCTTTCCTGGGAATAACATAACAGGTTTACAGGGCATGGCAGGGAGTCAGGAAGATGTGGAGTCGGAAACAAAGAGAAAGGTAGGATGGAGCCAGCCAGAGGAACCAGAAAAAAAAGAAGGAAAGACAGGGAGAGGCAGAGCCACCCAGAGAGGAAATTCCTTGAAAGCAAGGGCTGGGTCTCACTCAGTTTGTGTATCTGCAGCCTTGAAGCTAGGGAAGCTGCTCATGAACTGTGTCCCCCGCTCCACTCCACTCCCCAGCCCTGGAAGACGGTCTTTATCAGGCCTGGACTAAATGCTCCTCAGTGTGCATGTCTGTCAAAGCCCTAAAACACTGTATTAACATCCTTGAGTTGTCTTTTGGACTACCGCACCCCACTCTGGAGCCCCCAGCCTTGCTCACTGTTACGTAGCAGTTCCTGGGTCAGGGGCAGCCACACCCCCTCACTGTCTATTCAAGGTAAGAAAGAAAGAGGGAAAGAGGGTGGGCAGGAGGAGACCCCACAAACCCACCACCATGGGGTGAGGCTCCAGGGCTCAGGGCTCCTCTCTGCCCCCCTTTTTTGGCCTTGAACCTGAGGTTGGAGAGGGCAGCCAGGGAGGGGCTGGGCTCAGTTGGCTGTGCCATACCTCTGCAGAGGCTGACAGGCCAGAGAGGGTTACCTCAGTGGGCCCCAGTCCAGAGAGGCACTAGGTCTGCTGGTGAGGTTGGCATGGTCGTGGGGGCGGGGGGAGGGGCGCGGCGGCATCCTGCTTTATTGTCACTGACCCAGCTGCATTTCCAGAAATTCTTCCCTCCGGTAAGAAGAGGAAAGAGAAGCCTAGAGAGCCTCTTGGGCTGCCGGGAAAGGGACGGGCAAGTGGGAACCAAGGTTCCCAGAGGTCTCACGGGCCAGGCTGGAGCACTGGGGCCTCTGACCTGGGCCAAAGGCCAATCAGCCTTGAGACAGAGTCTGGGCCCCAGCCAGAGGTGTCAGAAGAACTGGCTAATGGAATCGCACCTGGCCAGGTCCACGCCCACTGGGCCACGTTTGTGGCTGCAGAGCCGAGGCAGGAAAAAAGAAAGCCTAGACATCACTAGGCTTCCCACAGGCCTCTTCAGATTCTGGGCCTGGGGGAGACCAAAGCTTAAATTCAGCCCAGAGTGGTTATTGCCTCTCCTCCTGTTGCAGGGGCTAACCATGTACTAGATCTTGTTGGGAAGATATAGGAAAAATTCCTATTGTTGTGAGTGTTATTCTCCAGCATAGCATTTCTCTAGTGTGTTCTGCCTACAGGCGTAAACCTTGGCAAAATAGGTTTACAGACCCTGGCACATCAGCTACCCTCTTAAAGACTCCTAGTGCGCAATGTGAATGTTAAAGTCTCAAAAAGGGACTCCTGTGGTGGTCCAGTGGTTAAGAATCTGCCTTTCGGTGAGAGGGACACTGGCTTGATCCCTGGCCAGGAACTAAGATCCCACATGCTGCGGGGCTACTGAGGCCATGCACCTCAACTGGAGCCACAACTAAGGCCCAATGCAGCCAAATAAATAAATAAATATTTTTAATTAAAAAAAATAAAGTCTCAAAAAAAAAATCTTGAAGAGACCCAATTAACTTCAGTTAATTCAGTGTTTCTTCAGCTTATTTGACCATGGAACCCCTTTTTTTTCCATGAAACACCATAAAGCAGAGTTCCCAGAAACACATTCTGGGGAAAGCTCTAATAAAGCTTTTCAGGGGGGTGATTTTCTAAATTTGTTCCAGCCAAGGTGTCCCAGGGGTGATCTAAGGCAAAGGGGGAAATGAGCCAATGGGATGCCAGTTCTCCATCCCAACCCAGTTTCACCTGCAGGTTCTATATTCTGCTTGAATCAGTTTTCCAACAATACAATTTTATTGGGCAGAAGGGTTCTGCAGCTAAAACTAAGTTTGAAAGCAGTTGTTTTATGATTCTTTGTGAGTATATGAAGAAAGAGAAAGAAATAGGCAGAATTGGTATGGGCAAGGAAGGAGGGAGTCTGGAAATAAAAATAGTGAAATTTTAAAAGCAATAGATTAAACAGAACAGGAGCAGAGTGTCTGAGGAAATCATCTAGTGTATAATCTCACAGTTCTCTGACCAAGTATTTCTAATTCCACTCCTGAAGTAGAGAAAGTGGGATAGGAGGAGTTGAGTTACCTGCTCAGGACTCTGATCAGATCTCTGACCAGGTTTCTTGCCATCTTTCCTCAGTACCAGGGGTTAGGAGAAGGACCCCTACCCTCAGAAAGCCCCCAGTTTTAGGGAGGAGGAGAAATTTGCTCACCAAAGAATGGTGAATGGAATCAGTCTAAGGTTTAAGGCAGAAGCCAAGGTCCAGTGGTTAGAGTTGAGGAGGTCAGAAGAGAGGGATTTCGGGAACAAGGGGATCCAAAAGCCTTGTCCTTGAGATCTGGAGTATGATGGCCCAGAACCTGGTATGATTCTGCTGTGTAAAGACTCACGTCTGTCTTCAGTCCTAGAGGTCTCTCAGCCATTGTCTCTCTGAAGATTGCTTTTTGTTCTTTCCAATCTGTCTTTGTGAAGTGCTGTGTGACACAGATCGGACCATCTCATTCTATTCTCCGCACCTTTTGCTCTTCCCTATTTTCCACTTATTTACTTCTTTGTGCTACATTTTTGGGTGAATTCTGAGATTTCCTTCTCCAGCTCTGTTTCTCCCACTGAGTTTTAAATTTGTTTCTATTTTTTTTAATATTTATTTTTACTTATTTATTTGACTGTGCTGTGTCTTCATTGCAGCCTACAGAATATTTAGCTGTAACATGTGAACTCTTAGCTGGAATATGTAAGATCTAGTTTCCTGACTAGAGATCCAACCCAGGCCCCCTGCATTGGGAGCTCGGAATCTTAGCCCTGGACCACTGAGAAAGTCATTGAAATTTCAGTGATTATGCTTTTTATTTTAGAAATTATACATTCTGGCTTTTGAAACTCAAAACCCATGATCCTAGTCTATTCTCTGAGTGAACAAGTGCTTCAATTGTCAAGATCTCGCTTCCCACCAAGTATCCCGTGGCTGACGATTCCAGCCCCCAGCAGCCTCTCTAGGTCTCCTCCAATCATCCCAAGTGCCATGTGAACACACAATCTCTCTGTGCACCTTAAAGCAAACTAGCTACAGAAAGTGGGCAAAGCTATCAAGTGCAAGAAAACATTGGGGGAAAGGACTAATATTTTCTTTTCCTATTGGCCACATCTCCATAGCGTGTGGGATCTTAGCTCCCCAACTAGGGATCAAAGCCATTGGATGGCCAGGGAAGTCTCGAGTATTTTATTATTTTTTGTGATCTTTTTTTAAAAATTAATTTTTACTGGAGTACAGTGGCACTAATAGTAAAGAACCCGCCTGCCAGTGCAGGAGATGTAAGAGATACGGGTTCAATCCCTGGGTCGTGTCCACAGAGTTGGACATGACTGAAGTGACTTAGCACGCAGCCTCAAACAGTTACTTTACATTGCTTTACACCGTGTTAGTTTCTACTGCACAGCAAAATGAATCACACATATACATATATCCCTTCTTTTTTGGATTTCCTTTCTGTTCAGGTCACCACAGTGCATTAAGTAGAGTTCCCTATGCTATACAATATGTTCTCATTAGTTATGTATTTTATCTGCTCTCTCTGCTCAGATGCTCAGTCGTGTCTGACTCTTTGTGACCTCATGGACTGTAGCCATCCAGCCTCATCTGTCCATAGGATTCTCCTGGCAAGAATATTGGAGTGGGATGCCATTTCCTCCTCCAGGGGATCTTTCCGAACTAGGGATCAAACCTGAGTCTCCTGCATTGGCAGGCAGATTCTTTATCACTAGCACCACCTGGGAAACCCTATCTAGACATAGTATGAATAGTGTGTATGAGTCGATCCCCACAGCCTAATCCCTTCTCGCCCCCTGCATATTTTCAGAAGTATCATCCCACCATGTATCCTACTTTATGTAGTGAAAGTCGCTCAGTCGTGTCTGAGTCTTTGCGACCTCATGGATGGACTATATTGTCCATGGAATCCTCCAGGCCATAATACCGGAGTGGGTAGCCGTTGCCTTCTCCAGGGGATCTTCCCAACCCAGGGATCGATAGTAGTCACTACTATTACCGTAGTTACAATGACTGTGACTACTCTTCTACCTTTCCACCTAACCTTGGGAATGTCCCCATCCCTCCCTAAACTGTGGTTTCCTTCGCTGAGGCTGCACTGATCAGCTGCATTTGATTACTCCTTCATCCATCCTTGAAGCTGCCCCTCCCTATAATCTTCCTCTGACTCCTTTTCCT
Source organism: Antilocapra americana (assembly GCA_007570785.1). Taxonomy (NCBI): domain Eukaryota; kingdom Metazoa; phylum Chordata; class Mammalia; order Artiodactyla; family Antilocapridae; genus Antilocapra; species Antilocapra americana. The sequence goes on from ML664199.1 coordinate 6,227,821, forward strand.
GGTCCAATAAAAGGGCAAGGCTGGCAGAGGCTGGGCCCTGATAACAGTGGAACAATGACAGCGAAGGCTCTGGGCGAGGGCGTGGGAACCAGCCAAAGTTAATGGGGAGAGGGACAGGAAAAGCGGAGGGGAAACCCAGCAACCAGGACAGGCAGGCACGCCCGCCCCCGCCTTGCCCTGGAAGCTCTGCTTGGCGCTGGGTGGAAACTAGGCTGTTTCTCTTGGATGGTCCTTCCCGGATTCTCACTCATTCAACGGCTATTCACTAGACACCTACTAGGTGGTAGGCCTCATGCCAGGAACAACCTTGCCCCTCGGGACTGTCCCTTCCACTCGGCAAAAATATTCGCGACTGTGGCTTCTGGGCCCACACAACAGTCCTGTGTAGCAGGGAGGGCTCTGATGGAAAACACTTTTTCTTCTTCTTCTTTTTTTTTTTATAATAACAAATCTCATTTACTCAGTGCCTTGCAAATTCTTTCTTATATTTCATTTATTTATTTGGTCTTGGTTGTGACGCGCGCTAGGCAGGACCTTCGTGGTGTCACGCGGGATCTTTCGTCACGGTGCACGGACTCTCTAGTTGTGTTGCTCAGGCTTGAAAGTGTGCAGGCTCAGTAGTTGCAGTAGGCCATCAAAGTTGCCCCGCAGCCTGTGGGATCTTAGTTCCTGGACCAAGGATCAAACCCATGTCCCCTGAATAGGAAGGCAGATTCTTAACCACTGGACCACCAGGGAAGTCTCTGAACAATGTTTCCTGACAAATCAGAGGCTCAAGAAGGTGCCAAGACTTCTGCCAAGGCACATCATAGAGCAGCCTTCACTCCCCCTGGCCTGGGAGAATGAAATCCTCTCGACCTCTTGCCTGAGGACAGAAAAAAGATGTAGGTTTGCCCCATTTTGTGGCGTCCAGTGGACTAGTGGGGAAGGGAGTGATTCTTACTGTGAACACTTGAACAAGGAGCTCTAGCTCTGGCAACCTCTTCCCTTAGCATGGAGCCACTTAAAAAAAAAAAAAAGCCTTCCCCCAAATTCACTGTAGAAACTGCTAAGCTTTCTAGTAAAAAGTCACTGAGAACATTTTCCACCTTTGTCAAGTGGAGGAAAGGTCTGAAAAGCTTGATGAGCAATGTTTCTTGGAAATGGCAAGCTGCAAGGTTTTAATCAGCCTTCCTGAGCTGGTAGATGGATGTCCACTGGATCCAGTCTTTTCCTGCCTGTCTGGACTTCACAGGATGTGGAAAGTAGAGCTCAGAAACTCCTGATTTCTTCTTGGAAGAGCCAACCCTAAAAAAAGACTCAGAGCTTTTTGTTCTCAAGCTCTGATGATACTTCACGTCACCTCCAGGACCTGCTCAAAGGCCAGAGCATCATGGGATGCACAAGCATCACAGCTCTGCCCAAGGACACCGTGTGCCTACCCAGAGTGCACATGTCACAGGTCATGCAAGCATACATGGTGCACACATATCCTGCACAAGTACACACTATATCTGCCCATTCTGCTGTCTACTATACACAACAGGCATGCTTCACATACCCCACACACTGCTGACTCAGAACACAAACCATGTCCAAGCTCTACAGACATGCCTGCTGCAGAGCACACACCAAGTACACACACATGATCATGCCACACTTACACTACACAAATAGGCCCTGTGCATCAACATGAGCTATATACATAGAATACATTCAAACACACACACAACATTCACCAACTCATACATATATACACTCTCACAGACACCGTGCATTTCACAAACGTTCTATTTTCTGATTAAAGTTCTCAAGATTTTAGTGTCCAACGAAACCCATTTATATAACTCATCAACTTATTTTGGACTGTCCTTTTCTTTCTTTACAATTTTTATGGATTTGTTTTTCTGTTTCAGCAAAAAAGCAACAAAGCAACAACAAAACTTTCCTTCTTATTAGCTGTAAATAAATGCAGCTGGACATACATTTTTCAAAATGCCAGAAAAACAAATGGACCAAGAACTCAGATGTGGGGGTGTTTACCCTCCCCCTTCTTCCTCATGAAACTGTGGCTCTTCCTGTGTTTATACCAGGCCAAGAGATGGATGCTTGGTGACACCTGCTCTCGGTCTAGATGTTTGGCCCTAGAGAATACCCAGAAGATTTGTCACAAGGACCAGGAGCACCTCTCTTTACAGAAGGTTGGTCCACCCCCTCACCCTGTTCCTGCTTTTAGAATGTATGAAGACTGGAGGTAGAAAGCATGGGTACCATGCCCCCCGCCCCCAGTCAGGAGGCCATATCAGACATCACTAATGGATCACAGCATCTGTTCCTCCTAGTCTGGACTTGGCTTCACAGTCCTCCACTTAGCTTTACCAGTTAGTCATGGCTGGCAGGTTACCTGGGAATCATTTGAGATCCCACAAATTCCAACCCCTTTGGCTAATGGGTGAGGAAAATGAGGCCCAAAGAGGCAGAGTGACTCATGCGAGGTCGCTCAGCACTATTCAATCTGCTCAGCTCTGTGTTCCATAAGTATGGCTGGTGGAGGGGCAGGGCCCTTCCAGGGGCTGAAGGAGACGGCCAGAGGGAGGTGAGGCCAGGCTGGGTCTCCCTAGACGCACTGAGCCCCTGTTTCCCTGATCTAAGCCCTGCCTACCCCTCGCTGGGATGAGCTGAGTATCGCTGCTCTCTCAAATACAATGCCCTTGGCCCCCCAGCCCCCAGCCTCTGGCCTGCAAGGTCCAGGTGGGCAGTAGAGGGCCTTCTAGGGTTCACGGATGTCATCCTCCTGAAGCGCTCTTTCCTCCTCCCCAGGCCTTCCTGACCCCACCCAAGCTTGCCTGGTATCTGTCCCCAGAATCGCCACGCCTCACAGCAGACATTCGTCCATAAACTGACACCTACCGACTCTTATCTGGGCACCAGGTATGGCGCTCCAAGGAATCGGAAGTGCCCCCCCTGACAGCCATTCATCTGCCCTTCCCACCTTCCCTGGGTTCCCACTCACCCTTTAATACCCGTCACAGGAGTCACCCTGCCTTTCCCAAAGGACACATGTGCCTCACTCAAAATCACCAGGTGAGGGCATTTCTCGCAACCCTGGTCAGGTTGCTCACTGTTTCCATGAGAGTGAGTGAATGTGGTCTGGGTTCCATCCCCTCAATGCAGTGGGCTTAGGACTCATGATAACTGCAGAGTTCCTCTCCAGGGGCAGCCCGTCCCTCCTGAGGCCACAGCCAGACAACTAGGACCAATGTGGGAACTTCTGCTCGTCCTCACTGAAAGCTCCCTGGCCAGGCCCCAGTCCCCCGCACACTCTAGGTGCTGGTGGGGCTCCATGGGCACACTTGCCCTCCAGAGGTTCCCAGGAAAACTCACTCCCTGAACTAGGCCCCAGGCTGAACACAGGAGGGCTCCCGTGGACTGGCTGCCCAGCCTCCAGATACTTCCTTTCAGGGCAATCGGTCCCTTAGGGCAACAGCTGTGGCAGGCAGCACTAATGGGGACACTGGAGGGGTGGCTTCTCCTCCCGGGAGGCCCTGTGATGGGGCCAGCTGGACACAGCATCCCCACCTGTGCTGCCGTTCCAGCCTGGGGTGGGCACTGAGGCTGCCAGGGACATTCTTTCCCTGGGGGCGGGATACAGCTGCTTTGAGAGCAGCAGGGTGATGGGGGAGGGTGGGAGAGGCTAAGGGACTGTAAGCCTCAACATTTGAGTCACATCACACCCAGACAGATAGCTACTGACCCAGACAGACAGATGTGCCATTGTGGGTGCTCATCACACACCCACACAGATACCCCCACCCAAGTACAATCCATACACGGAATGGCCCCCTCCACCAGGAGTTTGGGCAGAACCAACACTGGGAGAGGCTGAAATGATTTCCAACAATGTAGGAAGAAAATGCAGTAACCAAAGGCAGAACAGGAAGACCTCTGCCCTTACCAGGGTAAAAATCCCAGATCCTATTATTGATTCCAGCCCAGCTCAGACTCAGGGCTTTAAGGACTGTCTGTATCTTTTCTAGATCCCAGAGCCCACAGCCCAGAGCTCACCCTGGTCAGCCTCAACAACAGCCCCGTGACGCACAAGGTGGAAAAATGTTGAATGGGGACCCAGAGGGTCTAGGTCTCCAGGCTCAGCCAGGACCAGCTGGGCGACCTTGGCTGAGTTCCTTGACTTTCCAGCTCCCTGGTTTCTGAACAAAGAGCAGCTCCACTGTCCTTTCAGCTTGGAAATTTTGTTAAAGGGGGATGGGGCAGGGTGAGACAAGGGGACAGTGAAGGAGTGGAAGCTTCAGAAGGGGACCCTCTATCAAATGTGGGAATATGAAACATTTCAGAGGTTGACCTTTGAAATCTTCCTAGAGAAGAGTGAGGCCAGGTGAGCCCTCCACTGGGCTAAGAGGCCACTTCCTGTGGCAAGCCTTCCCCACCCTCGTGGACAAGTCAGGGTTGGCGGGACCATGGCAGATCCCCTCTCCTGGACCAGCCTTCCCAGGGCCCTGAGTGTGGTTCAGGCTCTGTGCTTAGGTTCCAGAGACAATCCTGGCATTCTTGACTCTAAAAGAGGCTTGTGTGTGTGTGTGTGTGTGTGTGTGTGTGTGTGTGTGCACGTGCGTGCGCACTCAGTCATGTCTGGCTCTTTGAGACCCCATGGACTGTAGCCCACCAGGCTACAGTCTGTTCACAGAATTTCCCAGGCAAAAATACTAAAGTAGGTTGCCATTTCCTTCTCCAGGGGATCTTCCTGACCCAGGGATCAAACCTGTGTCTCCTGCTTTGGCAGGCAGGTTCCTTACCAGCTGAGCCATCAGGGGAAGGCCTTACAGGAACCTTGACCTCAGTGAAACACTTGACGGGCACTGTCCTCTCTCTTGGGACCCAGCCATACTCGAACAAGGCTCAGTTGCAAAGGTGGAATCATTGCAGAGGCAGGACTAGTGTGGGGGCAGCCAAGTGACACGGGTGGCCACCATTCCCACGCCCCAGGGAGCGGTGAGCTCCCACCCTCAGGGAAAGCCCCTGTTTTTAACCTGGGGGGCTCGATGCTGTGGGAAATGATAACAGGATAACAATGCCGCAGAAGCAGCCTATGGCCATCTGTTTGCCGTTGTTTTGTTTTCTGAGTGTTTTTTCCACCTGGGCTCTCACTACACCACTTACTTGATGAACATGACCTCTAATCATTAGAGCAACTCTGTGTTAGAGACACTGTCTTCATCAGTGTTTTAAAGACAAACTCATCAGGGTGCATAAACGTTAACCCCCATGCCTGAGGCCACACAGTAAGTGAGGTACTGGAGCCCAGGACCACCTGACATGACAGTCTGTTCTGTGCTTCCTTCACCCCAGCGATGACAATTCTGCATTAGAGGTATCAGGTTCCTTGGCAATTTATCAATGTCTGCAGTCATTTGCTCCCTTGATGCTGACAGCCACCTAGCATGATGGGCGTTATTTTCCCCATTTTGCGGGTGATGAAACTGAGACTCAGAAGGACAAGGGATCATCCCAAGGTCACCCTTTCAGGACGTGGCAGCATCAGGACTAGGGCCCCAAGCTGAGTTTAAGTCACACACGTCTTCCTGCTGCCACGATTCGCATCCACAGAAGAGAGAACTAGGAGTCTTCCTTGGTAGAACTGGTGGAAGATGAGGAAGGAAAGAAGGAGGAGGAAGGAGGAGGAAGGAGGAAAGAGAAGAAGAAAGGGAAGGAAAAAAACACTCCAGATCTATTTATCTGCTTCCATTTTATATAATTTATAGATATCTCTGTTTTATCATGGCCCACTGGACACAGGATATGTTTTCAGTCCTTCAAAATGTGGTACTGACTGCTATAAAATTTGAGTTTCCTTATCAACGTAAAATTATTTCTTATTTTTTCTTTTTTAAATTATGAAAGTATGATAACACATTTACAAGAGGCTTGGAAAATACATACAAAGTTACATATAGTTCCACTATAGAGTACAATTATTCTTTAAGAGAATAAATTAAGATTTTTAGTTGGAATTTCAATATCAAACTCCCCAAAATTAATAGAATGAGTATACAGAAAGGTAGAAGGATATAGTAGACCTAAAAAGCACCATGAACCAATTCAACATTAAGATTTATAATTAAGATTTATACAGTTTTCACAAAACAGCAGGATGCAGATTCTATTCAAGTTCCCATAGACTATAAACTAGGAGACACTGGAACATAGCCAGGGACATAAAACAAGGTGCAAAAATTTCATGGTCTAAAGGTATTGAAATCATACAGTCTGTTCTCTTATCACTGTGGAAATATATTAGAAATGTGATATGTTAGAAGTCAGTATTAAAAGATATTTGAAAATAACCCACATATTTTCAGGTGCATTGTGACATTTACCAAGAGAAATCTTTGACTTAGCTGTTGAAAGCCTCAAAAGTTAGAAGTCTGAAAAAACACAGAAGGTGGCTTCAGAGATGATTGCATTGAAATGAAAAATTAATATCAAAGATGCTTTAAAAACCCCATGTATGTGGAAATTAAATGTCCACTTTAAAATGGAGAGTGTATCTAAGAAGCCATAACAAGGGAAACTAGAAAATATTTGTAACAGAATAAAAATGAAAAGAGAATTTGTTTGCACCTGAAGTTGCTCAGTGCAACTAAATATAATGTGGAATCTTGAATAAGGTATGAAAACAAATAATGGACATATGTGAAATTTGAAAAAAATCTATACTTTAGTTAATAATACTGTATCACATGTTAATTTCTTGTTTTTTAACAACATAATATTTCTTTATATTCTCAGAAGTTTCATGCCTCATTCATTTTTTTAGTTGTTATTTCTTATATCTATATAATGCTTTCTATGTACTTTGTTTTCTTTTTATTTTACTTTATTTGTTTTAATTGGAGGATAATTACTTTACAATAATGTGATGGTTTTTGCCATTCATCAACACAAATAGGCCACAACTATTCCTGTGTCCCCACCCAGCTTCCTGAACCCTCTCCCATTTCCCTCCCCACCCTAACCCTCTAGACTGGCCCAGAGCACCAGCTTTGGATGCCTTGCTTCATGCATTGAACTTGCTTTGGTCGTCTATTTTACATATGGTAATATATATGTTTTAAAGCTGTTCTCTCAAATCATCCCACCCTCACCTTCTCCCACTGAGTCCAAAAGACTGTTCTTTATGCCTGTGTCCCTTTTGCTGTCCTGCATGTAGAATCATTGGTACAATCTTTCTAAATTCCATATATATGAGTTAATATACAGGATTTGTCTTTCTCTTTCTGGCTTATTTCACTTTGTATAATAGGTTCCAGGTTCTTCCACCTCATTAGAACTGACTCAAATGCGATCCTTTTTATAACTGAGTAATATTCCATTGTGTATATGTACCACAATTCATCTGCCAATGAACATCTAAGTTGCTTCCATGTCCTAGCTGTTGTAAATAACTGCTGCAGTGAACATTGGGGTTCATGTGTCTGTTTCAATTCTGGTTTCCTCAGAGTATATGCCCAGCAGTGGGATTGCTGGGTCGTATGGCAGTTCTAGTCCCAATTTTTTAACTTCCTATACACTTTGGGTCCTTTCCAAAAATTGTTATTCAGTTACCCCCCATCTAATGCTAGTTTAAAATGAGATACCCTAGACTTCCATCAAAGAAGAGTTTATGAGTAATGCCCCCAAAAGTCCACAGAATTTTGCAACCTGCTTTATGTATTTAATATATTTTAAACATCATTCCAGATTAATCAACATAAATCTGCATTCTTTTCTCTTTGTTTTGCTTAAATACTGTTTCACCTTTCAGTATAAGTAAATGCTAGATACAACAAAATGCAAAGATAGGGAACTCCCTGGGTCTCCAGTGGTTAGGACTCCACATTTCCCCAGCAGGGCGTGCAGGTTTGACCCTTATTTGGGAATGAAGATCCCGTATGCCACACAGCACGGCCAAAAATAAAAAGAAGATCGAAAATGCAAAGTTATTTGATTTGATAAAATATTTTACATATATATCATTCATTTAACCACAACCGAGCTCAAGATAAGGAATATCTCCAACACCCCAGAAGGTTTCATCATCTCTTTGCTGGTCAATGCCTCTCTGTCCCCATAGGCAACGCTTCTGATCTCTATCACTGTGGATAGTTTTGCCTGTTTGGGATTTGCATCTAACTGGATTCATACAGTGTATATACTCTTCTGTGTTTGGTTTCCTCCATTCAACATCCTGTTGTTGGAGATTCATCCATGTGGTTACATGAATCTGTTGTTCATTCCTATTCAGTGCTGTGCCAATTCTTAGCTTATAAGTATACCATGATATGTTTATCCCTTTTTCTGCTGACATATATTTAGAAATGCAGATGAAAACCACAAAGCAAGACCTTTACACATTCCTAGAAAAGCCAGAGGAGACAGGCTGATTAGACTGGGTGCTGGTGGAGATGGGGGCCGAGGGGGGCACCACCAGGTGGTGGCTGGGTTGCTTGGAACAGTCGCTGGCTAGCGCCGTCAAGTTGCACACACATCTATCCTCTGACCCAGAAATTCCGTCTTAGGTACATACCCAAGAGAAAGACATGCTTATGCTTGCCAAAAGACATGAACCAGAGTGTTCATGGCAGCTTTATTGATAATTCCATCAGTGTAACTGGCTGCCAAGTTCTCCACTGTGTGCATGTACCAACCTCCCATGGCCCTGTATCAACTCTAAACCAGGCGGAGATAAGCATCCTGATACACACACCTTGTGTGAACTTATAATTATTTCCTTAGGATCAACTCCCAGAAATGAAGTGCTGAGTCAGAAGGCATGTGCATCCTTGGGGTTGGAGACCCACACGCTAAGCTGTCCCCAGAGAGGGTGCATCCTTTCCCCTTTGCACTGATGGTGTGTGCCCGTGGCTGAGAGGCTTTCACAAACCCCACAGTCCCTCCCTGTTTAAACATGCCCAGCCCCAGCCCCAAAGCCTACAGAGCCAAGGCTTTCCTGGCTCCTGGTGGTGAAAGGAAGGAAGGTTTAGGATAAACATGCTGCAAGCACAATGGTGGCAGCCCTCAGGGCCAGGCGCTGGGGACCCGGGGCCACCACCCTTTTTCCACCTGCTCTGGCCAGAGTGTCTGCTGACCGCTCCGAGGCCAAGCACAGGAAGCATGCCTGCAGCACAGCGGGGCCAGCTGCACTGGCTCAGGAGTGCTGATGCAGGCCCTCCGACATGAGATCAGCGGGTGAGCGAAACCCCGAGCACTTCCTCCTCCTCAGCGCTTCCTCTGGGCGCTGGTCTCTCTCTGAACCTCTTACAGATTTCCCTTCCCCAAATCCCCAGAGGGTATCCTGATGTTCAGGCGGGCAGCTGTGTGCAGGGGTGTGGGGGAGGAGCTCAGGATGACCTGAGCGTCAAAGGCCTGTCCTCTTCTCTGCGATCAGGGCCAGTCTATCTGACGTGACATGAAGAGCCTTGAGAAGTCCCCAGTGACAGACAGTACCTCAAAGGCCCGCCTCGTCCTTCTGTCTTTGTGTCTGAAGCTGTCCACCTGCCCATTCACAGGGTAGCCGCCGAGTCAGCAGGATGGAGGGAAGTTAGGAGACCTCTTCCTCCTGGGGGAAAGGGGAAGGAAGGTGACACGAAGACTGCTTCCCCAAACCCACAATTCAGCTACCAGCTGTGTGGGTCAGGCCAGCTGTTTCAGCCATTCCAACCCTGTTAAGCCCTCTCTCCCCACCACAGGAAGACCCAGAACTCAATTTCCCCTGGTTCTTGCCTGCAGAGGGTCAGGCTTCTGCCAACGCCCCTCCCCACCACCGCCACCGGGCAGAAGGGACTGGGCATCTGCAGGAGACTGGGAACTCGTCTGGCAAAGGCCCTAGGTTCCCTGGGACACTGAGGCCAGAGAAGAACTATCTGTTCTCAGTCAAGAAGACAGAACTAATAATAGTGGAGGCCAAGGGAAGGGAAGAGACAGACTGAGCAGTCCCCAGACTGGCCTTCCTCCTCTGCTTGGACTAGAGCCCCCAGCTCAGGCTCCCAGGATCCCTCCATCCTCTGTCTGCTCTGAGCCCGGCAGCCAAGAATAGCTCGTGCCTTGATCAACTTCATACTTGCCCCAATGCCATACACATCTGCAGAGGAGTCCTTGGAGTTCCATAGACTAGCCTGAGCCTCAGGTTAGGGTCCTAGAAGTAAAGCCTGAAATGACAATCCCTGTGAATATAGTTAACTGGGAGAGCACTCCTGGGGGCAGGGCAGTGAGGGAAGCAGGGTGCGGCAGGGATCAGTAAAGCAAAGATGTGGCCTCCAGCTCCAGCTTGATCCTGTGGAGCCCCAGAGATGACTTACAACACTACACTGGTCCAGCCCATGATGCCCTGGGTCAGTCGTTGGCTGTAGGTAGGGAACTGGTGGGTGGGTTCCTGGGAGATGGCAGCCAAGAAAATGCATCAGAGAAGTAGGTGCAGTGAACCTTAGCTGCCAAGTCTTACAGTAGCTGGTAAAAGGACCTGCGTGAGGCACCCACAGCAGCCAGCACGCTCATCTCACTCCAGGTGGGGAGACCCCAGGCAACCAGCAACATACCAGCCCGTAGGCTCACCTTAGCTAATTCTCTGCAGCACTGCCTGGGGAGTGCAAAGGCCCCGTCTCCAGAGGAGCACAGGGAGCCCCGGGAACAGGTGACAGAAGAGCAGCAGAGCCAGGCCCTTACTTCTGGGGCAGGAGCCCCTCGCTGGGGGTCAGAGACCTGTGTCTGCCCCGGGAATCTCATGCTAGCTGGGGCACATGCGCAAGTGGGTATTTGGGGAGAGAAGACTCACAAGCGTCACGGAGTCTCAAAGGCAAGCAAGCTAAGTGTAATCGTTGTCATCACCTGGTTGTTCCCACAGACACGTCACTGGCCAGGTGGGTCTGACAGGGACTCAGGGCTCAGGAAATGCCTGGAGAACTCAAGACAGGTTCTGTACATCCACGCACCCTGCCTTCTCCTCCTGGCCTCGGCAGGGGTGCTGGGCTGGCCTGGAGTCAGGAGGAGAAGGCACTTCTTCCCTTCATCGTGGGGTGGGGCGGGGTCAGAATCCTAGGGCTGAACCCTACGAACTGCCAGAAGGCAACAACCAGACCAGGCCACTGTGTACCCTGGCAACCTCTCTGTGCATATTAGAAAGGCACCCTCAAGGAGAGAGACAAACTTCGAAAACACCCGCAGTGAAAGTCAGTGAACTTCAGAGAGGGCCTCTTCTGCAGGGCCTGCCCGGGCCCTCCCCGTGGCTGCATGACTCAGCAGGCTCCTTCCCCCCTCCGCCAGTCAGCACTAGGCGACAAGCCCACCACGCTCCTTGGGCCCCCAGAAACTGAGCCCTGTTTCCAGAGTGAGAGAGGGAGCAGGGAAACCTCGGGGTGCGTGCCATGGGCTTTGAAATCTGAACTAGGGCAGAGTTGGGGCAGCATCTTAATGAAACTGAAGGCCCACAGATTCTGGGCCTCGAGCCAGCTGCACGGCAGACCTGTGAGGGGAGACCCCGGCTGTGCCAGGCTGGTGGGGCTGCTGGAGTCAGGGCCAGGGAGCACATGATGGCAGCCCAGCTACCATGGCCTTGGATGTGCCCCGAGGGCAGCAGAGGCTGAAGTAATGAGCCTGAGCCTCCATACAAGGCGGTAACATCCCCTGAGCCCTGCCTGGAGCTGGCAGTATCTAGACACGTGACTGAGGGAGCGAGCCCTCTCTCTAACAACAGCCTGCCTGTGGGGACTGGGAGAGGTATCCATGGAGGGGTCCTCCACCAAGTCCGATTCCACGAACCTCAGTCCTTCAGTCCTGCGTGTTCCTAATAATCACCTGAGCTTTAAAGCAATGCAGTCTCTGGGCCGCACCAGGTTTGCATAATTCTGGAGTAAGGCCACGTTTCACTTATTCATTTATGTTTAGGCTTAATGTTATTCTACTGTGCCACCAGCCAGCTAGTGAATGCCCTGATCATTCACTCCAAGAGAGGCTTATCTTTCCAGAAAGGGCTCTGAGATCAATGAGATTTGGGAAATGGCTTCTACTCTAACTCCTTTTGGTGTCCTTCAGTCGCTCAGTCATGTCTAACTCTTTGCGGCCCCATGGACTGCAGCATGCCAGGCTTTCCTGTCCTTCATTGCCTCCCAGAGTTTGCTCAAACTCATGTCCAATGCCCCCTGGGAGTCAGGTGGCCCCAGATGGGCAAGATACTCATTCAGCTCCCCCCCAACTGGACTACTGTCTCCCTGCAGTCTGGCCCCGTCTGCTTCCTGTCCAGCCCTCACATGTGGCCGAGCAGTGCTGTCCTCCCTGCGGGGATGCTGGCCTTCCCTGCGCTCAGACCCTCTCGGTCTGGTTTGGTGCGGCAATCTGTCTCCCCTGCAGGAAGGAAAGGAAGGTGGACAGTTTCCAAGTTTTGTTTCTGTAAGTTCACATCATCAAAATGGTTTTCCCCACACTAAAAAGTGGGTCATTCTTCCAGGTGCGATGGTGGAGTGGAAGGCACCAGGGAGCACTCAATGAAGAGTTGCTGGAGGTTACATGACCACCTTTCAGAAGAGCTTTAGACCCCAAAAACTCCAACACGCAGGCTGCTCCCCCGTGCCTGCCAGGTCCTCGCTCCCTGCTCCAAGGCTAGGGCAAGGGCTCCCCCTTCCAAAGGAATTTCTAAGAAATTTTCTTGCTCCCCAGGTCACTGCATTCCTTCGTCAAAAGGAGGCTCCTTGAGATGGTGAAACCTGAGTCCTGTGGTGCAGGCTGGACCAGAAGCACGTCTGAGTTCTCGAAGATGTATGTGGGAAAGTCTGTTAGAGCGTGTTCATTTTTTCTCTGGCTACATCTAATTAAGATGAAACCTTAGCCTCCTCGGAGTCTGCTGCATCCATCAGGCAGGTCCTGAGAGGGGCTCTGAAAACTCTGGCTTCGCTGCAGCAAGACTCACTCAAAATGTGTCCCGTTCTCTCTGGACAAGCAACAAATTAATGTCTCCCCATGAGATGTGTGGATGATAAACTTCTGTTTCCCAGAGAAGTTTATGAACTAAAAATCCACCCCATCATACACCACTCCCCACAGTGCGGGACTCCATATGCACCTAACAGCTCTTTTTTTATTCCCAATGACCCTGCCCAAAGCAAGTAAGATAGGCAGTCAGAATCAGAGCCGTGTAGAAGAGACCGGAAGGCCAAGTGCCACGACAGTGAGCAAGGCACAGGCAGAGCACTGACTCCTCCTCCAGAGAGACAGCCTGGTGGCACCTGGGAAGTCAGCTTGGGGACCCAAGGGGCTAAACCAAATGACAGATCCTCTGAGGTAGGCCCAGCTGGCTAGCACCCCAACACCCAGGAGGGCTGGCACTGTGACTTGACAGAGTGATTATGCACATGCGGGTGCTTTGCTATGCACTTTATGTTTGCTTAATCTTCCCAACAATTCGGTAATATCCCCATTTTAGAGATGAAGTAACTGAGGTACAGGGAGAGTAGGTAACTTGCCTAGAGTCATACACTCAGTATGTTGTAGGGTCAGGTTTGAATCCCAGCAGCCTGGCGTTGGGCTACCCCTGGTGACTCAGACGGTAAAAAAATCTGTCTGCAACTTGGGAGACCCAGGTTTGATCTCTGGATTGGGAAGATTCCCCAGAGGAGGCCATGGCAACCCACTCCAGTATTCTTGCCTGGAGAATCTCCATGGACAGAGGAGCCTGGTGGGCTACAGTCCACGGGGTCGCAAAGAGTCAGACACAACTGAGTGACTAACACACACACACACACAGTCTGGCTTCAGAATCTATGCACTAAACCACCACACCACAGCTGATGGGCTGATACATTTGTCACCATGAATAAACCAATATCAATATATTATGATAAGCTTTATTATTATATTGTAAATCCATATTTTCTTCAGATTTCCTTAGTTTTTTACCTAATGTCCACTTTCTTTTCTGGGCACCACATTATATTTAGTTGTCATGTCTCTTTAGGTCCCTCTTGGCTGTGACAGTTTCTCGGACTTACTTTGTTTTTGATCATCTTGACAGTTTTGAGGAGTATTAGTCAGGAATCGTGTGGACTATTGCTCAGTAGAGACTTGGCTGGTGCTTTTTCTCCTAGTTAGACTGGAATCAGAGGTTCAAGAAGGAAGACCACAGATGTAAAGCTGTTGTCATCACATCACAGCAAGGGTGCATGCTACCAACGTGACTTATCACTGTTGATGTTGACCTTGACAACCTGGCTGAGGTTTCTCCAGTGTCAAGTTACTCTTTTGTCCCCTTTCCACACAGCACTGTTTGGAAGGAAGTCATTATGTACAGCAGGCATTTAAGGAGTGGGGAGCCAGGGTCCTCCTTAAGGGAGACGTGTCTGCATCAATCACTGGAAATTTTTCTGCACTGGAGTTTGTCTCTCCTCCCCCATTTATTTGTTTTATTTAACAACTTAATTGAATATGTCATTAATTGTTAAATTATTTATTTATTTAAGTACAGGCTCCTGAATATTTATTTTACACTTTGGGTAATAATCCGATACAACTGTATTTATTTTCTTGCTCAGATTGTTCCAGCTTTGGTCACTGGAGCTCTTTCAGTTGGCCCATGTATCTCTTTGGCATACTCCCACCTATTTTTTTAAGCACTTTTTTGCTTTCTGGCACTACAAGATGCTCCGACTTCATCTTGTGTATTTCCTGTCTCCTGTCCTAGAAGTAGCCATCTTTCCATGGAGCCCTAGTTCTTTTTATTGGAAAGTAGTGTTAGAAATGAAGGTCTAAGTATGCTCATTGCTGCTGGAGTATCACTGCTTCTAGGCCCTCTCAGCTGATACAGCAATAAAATATGTACATATACTAACCTGTGTGTCTATCAAACTAACCAAATATACACAAATCTATAAATGTTTCTATACGTAATCTTCTGTATCTATATTAAGGTAAACCCGAGTTCATGTTGATATCTACAACTTTAATCTCTTATCACAAGGATCACACTCGCCTTCTCCCTTTGCTTGTCTATAACTTCCACTTCCCACTCCCAAAGAGAGAAACCTGGATCTCACCATCCACCATCCATTTACTTAGTGGTTCAGCTCCAATATACATGTATAGAGGTTTCAGAATTGTTAATCCATACCTTACAGGACACTGTTTCATCAACTAGTGTACAGTGCTCATACAGTTTCTTATGCCTTTAGTCTTACAGACTACACATTCCAAAATTTATTTAAATTGAAACCTTTTCCCCCCACCCACTTCAGTGAGGTTGTTTCATACATCTATAAAATACAGATAAGTTTGTCATAGTCTGTATTCCATCCTGGGATTTCCAGGCCTCCTAAATGATTTATCTAAGTGTGCATACATCAAGATTTAGGCTTCACAAGTGGCTCAGTGGTAAAGAATCTGCCTGTCAATATAGGAGAGACAGTACTCGGGTTCGATCCCTGGGTGGGAAAGATTCCTTGGAGGAGGAAATGGCAACCCACTGCAATATTCTTGCCTGGAGAATCCCGTAGACAGAGGAGTTTGGTGGGCTACAGTTCTGTGGGGTCACAAAGAGTCAGACATGACTGAGTGGCAGAGCACACACATACAGTAAGATTTCCTCTTTGTGCTGTAAAGTTTTATGGGTTTCAACAAACACAATGTCATGTACCTATCATTAAAAGATCATGCAGAACAATTTCACTCTCTAAAAAAAAAAAAATTTGTATGCATGCCCATTCAGTCGTGTCTGATTCGTTGTGACCTCGTAGACTGTAGCCCGCCAACCCTGGGCTGCACTTTTTCAACCTTTCCCCCATCTTCAAGAAGCCTTCCATTTTAGAGCATATTTAAATGCTTTTTCAAAGTTCTTCTTATGCACGTTACCTATTTAATCTGCAAAAGTGGTTGAAAAGAGCAGAAGCATCATTCCTACTTCATGGAAAGGAGATGGAGGCTCAGAAGCATTAATCAGCTTGCCTTTGGCTCCATGGCTAGTGTATGCACACCTGAGTGATCCTGCTGCTTTATTCCTACTCTATTAAGGTCAAGGGTGGCTCCCAGGCCCTAGAGGTGGAGGCAGGAAGGGATTTCAGGCAGGCAGGAGACCAGGCTATAAGTGAAAACAAGCTGTGGGCGGACAGGGACACCCAAGCTATGATTTTGGTTCTGCCACCTATTCACTGGGTGTGCATGTAGGCTTGCTAAGTCACTTCAGTCATGTCCAATTCTTTGTAACCCCATGGACTGTAGCCTGCCAGGCTCCTCTGTTCGTGGGATTTCCCAGGCAAGAATACTGGAAAGGGTTGCCATTTCCTCCTCTAGGGGGATCTTCCCAAATCAGGGATTGAATCCCAATCTCAGACATCTCCTGCACTGGCAGGTGGGTTCTTTACCACTAGTGCCACCAGGGAAGCCCATTCACTGTGTCAGTTCAGTTCAATCACTCAGTCGTGTCTGACTCTTTGCAACCCCATGGACTGCAGCATGCCAGGCTTCCCTGTCCATCACTAACTCCCAGACTTGCTCAAACTCTTGTCCATCAGGTCAATGAAGCCACCCAACTGTTAGGTAGTTAGAATAGGAAACAGGAGTCCAAAATGGCTGTGGCTAAAAGACAAGGAAGGGAAAAGCCCGTGAAAATAGAACAAAGGAAGGTCAGAGGACCGGAGTGAGGACCTCAGGTAGAACAAACAGCACTCCTGGCTAGCCCAATTTACATAGGGCAGGCCCAGGGGGAAGAAAAAACATATAAGAAGAAGAGCTAAAGGGCTCTCTCGCGCATGCCCTCTTTCTCTCTCTCTTTCTCCTGCACGCTGGCGAGCTCCCTCACTCTCTTCTCTTCACATCTTTGGGTCGGCATGCCCTTACGCCTCGAGGATGGATTCTCCTGCTATTTTCTAAATAAAATAGAGCTGTAACACTGATTTGTCTAAGAGCTATAACACGGTCTGTCCAAGACCCAAGAGCTGTGATGCACTGAGGCCTTTAATGTCCATCACTTCAAATCTTTGTTATGATGAGACAGAACTGAGGAGAATACACTCACCTGACACAACCATCTCATCCTCTGTCGTCCCCTTCTCCTCCTCTCTTCAATCTTTATCAGCATCAGGATCTTTTCCAATGAGTCAGTTCTTCACATCAGGTGGTCAAAGTATTGGAGCTTCAGCTTCAGCATCAGTCCTTCCAATGAATATTCAGGACTGATTTCCTTTAGTATTGACTGGTTGGATCTCCTTGCTGTCCAAGGAACTCTCAAGAGTCTTCTCCAACAACACAGTTCAAAAGCATCAATTCTTCAGCACTCAGCTTTCTTTATGGTCCAACTTTCACATCCATACATGACTACTGGAAAAATCATAGCTTTGACTAGATGGACCTTTGTCAGTCCCTGGAGGAGGCCATGGCAACCCACTCCAGTATTCTTGCCTGGAGAATCCCCATGGACAAAGGAATCTGGTGGGCTACAGTCCATTGGGCCACAAAGAGTCTGACACAACCAAGCGACTACGCACAGCACAGTACAGCACCTTTGTCAGTAAAGTGATGTCTCTGCATTTTAATATGCTGTCTTTTCTTCCAAGGAGCAAACGTCTTTTAATTTCATGGCTGCAGTCACCATCTGCAGTGATTTTGGAGCCCAAGAAAATAAAGTCTGTCACTGTTTCCATTGTTTCCCTATCTATTTGCCATGAAGTGATGGGACCAGATGTTATGATTTTAGTTTTTTGAATGTTGAGTTTCAAGCCAGCTTTTTCACTCTCCTCTTTCACCTTCATCAAGAGGCTCTTCAGTTCCTCTTCATTTTCTGCCATAAGGGTGGTGTCATCTGCATGTCTGAGGTTATTGATATTTCTCTAGGCAATCTTGATTCCAGCTTGTGCTTCCATCCAGTCCAGCATTTTGCATTATGTACTCTGCATATAAGTTAAATAAGCAAAGTGACAACATACAGCCTTGATGTACTCCTTTCTCAATTTGGAACCAATCTATTGTTCCGTGTCCAGATCTAACTGTTGCTTTTTGACATGCATACAGATTTCTCAGGAGGCAGGTAAGGTGGTCTGGTATTCCCATCTCTTTCAGAATTTTCCACAGTTTGTTGTAATCCACACAGTCAAAGGCTTTAGCATAATCAATGTAGAAGAAGTAGATGTTTTTCTGGGATTCTCTTGCTTTTTCGATGATCCAACGGATGTTGGCAATTTGATCTCTGGTTCCTCTGCCTTTTCTAAAACCAGCTTGAACATTTGGAAGTTCTCGGCTCACGTACTGTTGAAACCTAGCTTGGAGAATTTTGAGTATTACTTTGCTAGTGTGTGAGATGAGTGCAATTGTGAGGTAGTTTGAACAATCTTTGGCATTGCCTTTCTTTGCAATTGGAATGAGAACTGACCTTTTCCAGTCCTGTGGCCACTGCTGAGTTTTCCAAATTTGCTGGCATATTAAATGCAGAACTTTCACAGCATCATCTTTCAGGATTTGAAATAGCTCAACTGGAATTCCGTCACCTCCACTAGCTTTATTCGTAGTGATGCCCCCTAAAGCCCACGTGACTTCGCACTCCAGGATGTCTGGCTCTAGGTGAGTGATCACACTATCAAGGTTATCTGGGTCATGAAGACCTTTTTTGCATGGTTCCTCTGTGTATTCTTGTCACCGCTTCTTAATATCTCCTGCATCTGGTTAGGTCCATACCATTTCTGTCCTTTACTGTGCCCATCTTTGCATGAAATGTTCCCTTGGTATCTCTAATTTTCTTGAAGAGATCTCTAGTCTTTCCCATTCTATTGTTTTCCTCTGTTTCTTTGCATTGATCACTTAGGAAGGGTTTCTTATCTCTCCTTGCTAGTCTTTGGAACTCTGCATTCAGATGGGAATATCTTTCCCTTTCTCCTTTGCCTTTCACTTCTCTTCTTTTATCAGCTATTTATAAGAGCGCCTCAGACAACCGTTTTGCCTTTTTGCATTCTTCTTGGGGATGATTTTGATCCCTGCCTCCTGTACAGTGTCACAAACCTCCGGCCACAGTTCTTCAGGCACTCTATCAGATCTAATCCCCTGAATCTATTTGTCACTTCCACTGTATAATCGTAAGGGTTTGATTCACATCATACCTGAATCGTCTAGTGGTTTTCCCTACTTTCTTCAATTTAAGTCTGAATTTGGCAATAAGGAGTTCATGATCTGAGCCACAGTCAGCTCCCGGTCTTGTTTTTGCTGACTGACTACACCAGATGGTGTTGACTAAATCGCTTTCCCTGAGTGGGAAGTTTACACAAATTTCCTCTTCTCTAAAGTCGTGAGGGGTGTGGTCATCCCTGGGTCCTATTCGAGTTTAGCAAGCTACGCCTGGCCTCAGCACGGAGCCAAGCACAGTCAGCAGGGAGGTTTGGGGGCAGTCAGGAGGGGCAGCTGAGAAGCAAGGCTGAAGTCAACCATGGAGAAACAGCGGCAGGCCGCAATGTGGTCAGCAGATTTTCCCCGGGGTGGCAGCTCCCACCCTGCTCTTTCCCCAGCAAGCTCTCCAGGCAGTGAAACTACACTAGCTTCTGTAACCCATTCCATGGTTTATGGCAGTGTTTTTCAAACTGTAGTTCAAGACCCAATGGGTCATGACTTGCGATTTTTATTTTATTTTTAAATGTTTGTTTTTGTTTACTTACTGGGTTGCACTGGGTCTTAGTAGCAGGAAGTGGGATCTTTAGTTGCATGTGGGATCTAATCCTTGACCAGGGATTGAACCTGGGTTCCCTGAATTGTGAGCACTGACTCTTAACCCCTGGGCCACCAGGCAAGTCTCATGACTTGAAATTTTTTAAAAAAGAGAATGAAATAGAGTTAGATAGATCAGTGCATTCAACATAATAAGAAAAAGTGTAAACTTTTGTTTTGATTATATGTGAAGGTAATGGGTCAAAATGTAAAAGCCTGAAGTTGCTGGCTGACAGAACACATTCTACAACTTTATCTCATTTTATTCTTCCTATCCCTGTAGGGAGGGTTTATTATTATCATCCCTATTTTTCAGTGAGGAAACAAGCTCAGGGTGGTCTGATGCTGCACTCAAGATCTCCTAGGTAGTAAGGGGAAGGTCATGAAGAACTTTCCCAGCTCCCAGACACAGATGGGCTTTCCTGCATTTGACCCCAAACAGAACTGTGGCACTGTCTGCTTCACAAAGTCCTGGGCAGCGTGGTCCTTGGGAAGGCGGTCCAAGTTGGAGGGTGTCTGGACCCCTCAGCCTGGCCCACCCCACTTCAGCTTGCAGGAGAAAGGCGGGTTTGCCATCCACCCACATCCCCCCCTCCTAGAAGCAGACTCAGTGGGAGGTCAGCCAGCCGCGACCAAAGCTCTGCCAGGGTGGGCAATTCGGGTGGGGAGAGTGGGCTGCTGGGAGAGGCTGGGAAAGACCCCGTGGGCCTCCTGCCTCCACCCAGATGCCACACACACCACACTTAGCAAACACATTCATAAAAACATGCTCTGGCTGGGACTCCAGACTCCCTCAGGGCCTGAATCCCAGCCCGGAGCAACCATGGATCCTACAATGTGTCCATCTGTCCTGGCTCTGTTCCCCAGGTTCTCCTGCTTTGCCTGAGACCAACATGAGCCCACTAGGAATGTATTTTGTCCCTTTCCTTCTTTCTTGTCCCTCCTAATCTGAACACCCACAACAATACTGTGTTGTCTTGTGATTTACGAGCTCACAAACTCACTAACACTTTTTCCTCAATCACCCTGATGTAAAGAAGCCCTTGGTTTCTCTGCAGACAAGAGGGCCCTACTTCTCCCTGAGGCATGGACCACCAGGCCCGGGCCAGGATCCCGCCCAGCAGGGCTCTGTAGTTTATTTGTGATCTGTTCATTCAAAGGTCACCTTTGGGAAATCCTTGACACCGGTGAGGAAAAGGCAAGAAAAGCAAGGGCCAGGAAGAGTTTTCCCGCAGTACAGGTCTCCTGGCTGGCCCCTTTCTGGCTATAGTCCCTTGGTGAGCCAGGTGCCTCCAGGCTACAGAGGGTCTCAGCATCTCCCAGTGACTGGGGTTTGAGGCACCAGGAAAAGGCTCCTGGTGGGAACTTTCCAGCAAGTCCAGAACCCCCCTGAAGAGAAAGCACTTGACTTCACTTTAGGTCTCTGCTCAGGTGTAACCAACTCAGACTGGCCTCCTGTGACCACCCTATCCCCCTGCCAGCTCCCAGACCCCCTTCCTGATTTTCCCATTCTCTATAGCCCTTACTACCATCTGACAGCTGGTTTCCTTATTTTCCAGAGGACTCTCCCACTAGAATATAACATAGGAACTTTGCTTTGTTCATGTCTTTCTCCCTTGTGGCCTGCAATGGTTTCCAGCACAGAGTAAACACCCATTAAGTATTTGTTGAGTGAATGAATGAATGAATTTCTTAGACCTAAATGTGGCCAAAAGACCTGTTCCATAGCCTGCCCGGAATTCTTCAAATATATGCGTGTGTGCTCAGTTGTGTCTGACTCTTTGCAACCCCAAAGACTGTAGCCCACCAGGCTCCTCTGTCCTGGGGATTTCCCAGGCAAGAAGAATACTGGAGTGGACTGCTATTTCCCCTTCCAAGGCATCTTCCCAACCCAGGGATTGAACCCACGTCTCTGGCATCTCCTGCGTCTCCTGCATTGGTAGGCAGACTCTACTACTGAGCCACCTGGGAAGCCTCAAGATATATGCTGTCAATGAATTCTAGAAGAGCAGCCAACCAGACCAGCACCAAAGATGACCCAGACCCAACCTTCTCCTTGGCCAACCCTGCTGGGGCTCACGTCGGCCGACAAGGCTGAGACTGCTTCAGAGCTGCTCCCCTTTCTGACCTGGCCCCAGGAGGCCATGTGCTGAGTGTCCTGGGTCCACTCCAGCCTGTGCTCACACCCTGCTGTAGGAGACACCCTACACCTTCCCGGGGCCAGCACTATGTCAGAGCTGCCCCCAGCAGAGAACACAGAGCTTCCTCCAAACCGCAAGAGACATGGCTTGGACCCAAAGCATCCTTGGCTTCCTTATGTTTAAGGAGCCGGGTCGCTGGGGCCCCCAGGAAGGAGAGCAGGCAGGGCCTGAGGACTGCGGAGCCCCGAGATGGACCCATAAGTGAGCAGGCAAGGTGAACCCTGGCCATGGGAGAGACACAGGGAACAGAGAGACGGGAGAGCCTCAGAGTGGACGGACAGAAAGGGAAGGAGAGAGGAGACAGGAAGAGACACACACACAGGCAGGGAGAAAAGGAATGAGAGAGAGAAGCAGTCAGGGAAACAGCCCCGGAGACCCGGCAAGCAGAGTCAGAGGACAAGAGAGCAGAAGACGAAGGAAGGGGCGGCCGAGGGGCTCGCGAGGCGGGCGGGCGCAGCTGAATCGCCGCTCTGTTCTCCGCACGCCGCACTGAGGGGCTTTCTTCGCGGCCGTGGGAAAGTGGTGGGCGAGCGCGCGCCCCGCTGCCATGTGGACGGTAATTAGCCGGATTAGGGCGGGAGCCTAGCGGGCCGGTCGGGAACAAAAGGCTCCTCTTTGCCCCTGCAAACGGCGGGTTCGCGGGGTCACCAGGCAGGGTCCCCCAGGAGCGGCCGAGGGGACGTGGGGCCAGAGAATGGGGCCTCTGTGCACCTGACTTTGGGGTCCCGACTTGGGGGTGCGGGAGGAGAGCAGGAGACATGGAACAGAGAGGCCCGAGATGGCAGCCCCGCCCAACCTCAGGATCTGGTCAGGAATCTGGACTATTAATACTATTAGTAAGTGCTTTGGCAACATGGATACCATTTATTGAGTGCTTACTGTGTACCAGTTCCATGCCAAGATATGCGTCACCTCATCTGATCCTCATGAGGAACTTCCGCAGGGCTGATCATGTAAGATCGATTTTACAGATAAGGGAGGTGGAGGCAGAGATTGTGACTTGCCCAAGGTCTCGCAGTAGGAAATGGTGTCTCACACATTCGCTGGCCCTGACTAGCCACTCAACAAGTACATGCCGGATGGATGACTTTGTGAATGAACAGATGAATGACAAGGCTGGCCCAGACCTCACTCTGTGGTTCCTGCATGACCTGGGAGGTGGAGGAAGTAGGGGCTCCCAGCCTGAGACTCTGGTCCACTCCCTTCTCGGAAGCTGTTCTAGGAGATCCGTGCAAGGATGTGTGTCGGTACTAACACCTCCACTCACCCAGGGAATTTTGGTCACTAGGGGCAGGGGTTTGAGCGACCATGCGGTTTCCTTTCCAGCAGCCCTAGCAGAACTGTACCTCCCTCAGGATCTATGCCTGCAGCCCCTCAGGCCTCTCCAGTGCACAGAGCAGTGTAAGGAGCTGATGGTGGCCCATGCGAGTGGGAAGAAGAGGACCTGGGACTTTCTCCTGCCACCTGGCTTTCACTTGAACTCCAGGGGGTCCCAAATACTCCAGTTTTAAATGAAGAGCATCCTCTGAGCCGTGGGTGTCACCATCCTCACAGGTGGTATAGTTGGAGAGCACACACCCTGCCCACAGTAGCAGCTGGGAGTGGGAGACGTGGGCCACGCAGGCAGGGGAGCAAGGTGTGAGGCCTTGGGGGCAGGGGGTCTGTGGCAAGCTCTGTAGTGAATGTGGCAGTGACTGCTCCTTCTGGCCCACTAGCGCCTTATGGGCACGGCCTGTGCTTTTCAAAAGGAAGAAAGTAATCCAGCCTTTTGTGGTGGGATCTCCCAATTTTAAAATATGCCGTGGGGGCTTCCCTGGTGGCTCAGATGGTAAAGAATCTGCCTGCAATGCGGGAGAACTGGGTTTGATCCCTGGGTTGGGAAGATCCCTTGGAGGAGGGCATGACAACCCACTCCAGTATTCTTGCCTGGAGAATCCCCGTGGACAGAGGAGCCTGGAGGGCTACAGTCTATGGGGTCACAAAGAGTCGGACACGACAGAGTGACTAAACACAGCACACTAACATAGATTCAGCCCACAGGTTGGCAGTTCACAAACCCCTTTCCTAGGTGTAGTGTTAGAGAGGCTCCTGGTACTCAGAGCCTCAGGAGAAAGAAATGACCCATCCTTTCCCCCAAGACGCTCTCCCTCCACCTTCTCCAGTGTCAGTGAGTGAAGAAGGGATGAGGGATGGGTGCCAGAGGATGCCCAGCCATTGCCAGATACCCAGGCCCTGCATCAGGCTGTCCCATGATGCAGAGGGCTCAGGCAGGCAACCTCCAGACTACTGAGATCTGACTGACCTGGTGCCCAGCCAAAAGCTGGAGGTTGTCACTTCCAGCTCGGCCAGGGAAACCCCAGTGAACCAGTAAAGGAGAGTTTTTCTGCATCGCTGGAGTGTGAAAATGGCTATAGGAGGAGGAAATGCCAGCTTCCACCCAGTTATCCCTCCATCACCCTCACGAACTTCTCGGCAAGGGTAAGATTGCTGAAATCCCATTTCTCAGATGAAGACACTGAGACCCTGAGAGCTGGAGTATGTGTCTGAAAGGAGTAGAGAGTGAGCATCGAGGGGGCATAGCATGAAGAAGCTCCAAGTTTAAATTTTTTTGAAATGTTAACAATTGATGTGAATTTTGCTTCCCACTTCATAACATAGACATGGCTGTTTCAATATAAAAATAATGGGAGTTTTTCCTCAGATCACCTGGTAAACTTGACCTTGGGTGGATGAGCCACATTTATCCTGTGGCATCTCAAATCCTGGCACTTCATTGTGAAGCCACAGCAGTCCACAGCCCCAAGAGAGAGAAGCCGGGGCTGGAGAACGAGCTCCCAAAGTCAGCTCATGATAAAGTAGCCCTGAACCCTTATAAGACCCTGACTTCCTCAGGGAGCGTGATAGGCATAAAGGAGTTTTGTTTTTGTTCAGGTCTTTCCTCTGGTCCCCATGGTCCCCGAGGTCTTTCCTCAGGTCTGCCTCATGGAAAGCTGAGGGGAAGGGCTCTGCCTGGCTCCATGGGCCAGGCAGAACCCTGGCTCAGAACTGAGTCAGCTCCCAACCCCCACAAAGCCAGGGCACAGTCTCTCCTTTCCTCCTCTCGGCTACCTCCACGTCGTCTCCTTTTTACAGACAAAACTACACCATAACAGCTGACGCCTCTCCTCCCAAGAGGCGCAGGGCTGTGTGGCAAAGTGCTCCCCACCTCTGACTCAGGCCAAGGTGCAGGGAGTGAGGTGGGGGGCCCTGGGGTGAGGGTGGGGGCAGGGTGTTTATTGTGGGAGGGATGGCTAAGGGGCAGTGGTGGTGAGCAGGGGGTCAGGCCACTCTCTCTCCTGGCCCCTAAAAGAGCACAAATCAGGGTAGCTGAGACTACAGGGATGGACAGTCAGAGAAAGGCGTCGCTGCCCTCAAGGAGCATGGGACAGTTCCATGCGGGAAAGGACAGCTCAGAACCGGGAAGAACTTTCTCCTTTCCCAGGAATACCCATCCCTGGACCTCGTCGCCCCACTAGAGTGCTCTGGGGGCCCTGGGGGGCTCTCCCCTCTCTCCTCCAGCATTTGCCCACTTTGCCCTTCTGGCAGCTAATGGTGGTTTCAAAAGCAGTGAGGCCAGAATCCCTAAAGCGCCGTAAGTGCTTGCTTCCTGTCCTCACCCCACCCTGTTAGCATGGGAGACATGTTTAAGGGGAAGGATTACTCCAAAGAAGCCCAAGTTCTGGTGTGAAAGACTTCCGAGAAATGTGGGAAAACTCTGGAGCTCTTACAGTCCCCGATCAAATTTCTGAGTCCTGCGTTCCCAGCCTGGGCCAGAACACTGAAATCTCAGAGTCCCTCTCTTCACCTCTCTCCCCACTTTGCACGTAACCAGCACAAAGGCTCAAGTTCCAGCTCGGGAAGCACAAGGCACAGCCCACCCTTCCACCAGGGAGAGGAGGAATTTCATTCCAAGGATTCAGGCTAATTACATTGCCCATATACTCAAGCCTCCACCCTGGAGGAAAGTCAGATTCCCCCAAGTGTCTCTCTTTTTTCTTCCCAGCTCTGCTCACCCGCCCCACCCCCGCACCCCCCACCTCCAAGCTAGAGCACTTGAGATGACCAACTGCAGCGTGGATGTTGAGGCAGGCCTGGAGCTCAGGAGGAGGGTACAGAGAGAAACTTGCTCTACCCATTGGTAAACTTGACATCATGGTTTGGGACACACACTGTGGAAAGATGGATTTGTACATTCAAAATTCAGTAAGCAGTGAGCTTCAGGAAATGGTGAAGTTCCAGGGGATAGTGAAGGACAGGGAAGCCTGGCATGCTGCAGTCCGTGGTGTTGCATAGAGGTAGAAAGGACTGAGTGACTGAACAATAGCAACAAAGCAGTGAGCTCAAGGTCTGACCCAGGTAGCCCTCGAATCTTGCTGATGGGAATGAGGGAAGACACCCAAAAGCACAGCCTCTGAGGCTGGAGTCCAGACAGTGTTTCATAGCATCCTTCATTATGGAGACCTTGAGGGTGGAGCTGGTTATGTCCAAGGGCTGGTAAATCCTCTGGGGATGAGCCTCAAGGCCCATGGCAGCAAGGAAAGTGCTTCCTTTACAGCCTTGAAGCCTTCAGCATGTTTGTAGGGACTTGGATGAAGCTGTAGGTTGTAGACTCCTCAAGTTTGCAGACCAACAAATCTGAGAAGAGTAGAAAATATACTGTGTGATGGTCATGCTGGGTGAATAGGGCCCATTTCAGAGATGAGTCTGAAGATGCTTCAATGTCACACTCTGCTTATGGGGTCCAAGAAATCTCCTACCTCAGCACGTGTGGTGGAAAAAAAAAAAAAAAGGAAGGATCTGGGGTATTCAGCATATTGCCAATAAACTGTGTGATTAATCTGAACAAAACAGTGATGTGATCTTCAGCCACGTTGAGGAAGTTCTTGTTTTCCAAGATTTCTTTGTCCTGTGAATCCGTTAAGGGATTTCTTATGGGTCCACTGACCACTCAAATCAAAAACTTCTGGGGCTTGTTAAAAATTCAGATTTGGGGGCCCACCTAAATTGTTCATTCAGGCTCAATAGGGAGGAAGCCCCAGAAGATGTATTTTCAACCACTTCCCAAGTGATTTTTTGAGAACATTTTCAACTCTACCTACCTCTTTAGCTAATGCTATGTCCTCTTACCAGGACTGTTTTACTGCTAAGCAAAATAAGAGGACCCCCTGCCCAGCCAAGCTTCCCTCTAGGCTAGAAATTTCACTAGTGGAACTTGGTCCTTTGAGTTAGAATCCTGCCCCTACAAATGGCCTTGTCAGCAAAGATTTTAAAAGATAAAGACAGCTGGCTTATAGCAACATTGTGGTGGGGGCAGTGGGTAGGGACCCAGGCTGAACTTCCCAGACAAAGAGTAAGGCTTAATCATACTGCCAGAGGGCCTCCATCCAGCTCGGCCTGAAGCCGTGGAGAGACCGAGAAATAAGCCATTTGTTCCTGCCTGGCGTGGGAAGCACTCAGTCTTAAGAGAAGCAGCCTGACCTGAGTGTAAATCCCACTCAGGCCCTCAGCAGCTGTGTGACCCTGAACATTGACTTCAGCTTCTCTGAGGCTCAGATTTCCTCTCTGAGATCTTGACGCATTCTTCACCCAGCTGTTCTAAGGAACTGATGAATAATGTATATGATTGCATGTAGGTAGAGCCCCCTGAGATCCTGGCCCACAGTAAGTGCTCAGTATTGCTTGTTGAATGCATGAATGGGTAAACAGTAGATGGGTGGATGGATGGACAGACGGACAGATGGACAGATGGCCTCTGTGAATTCTTCTTTTTGCAGACAATCCGCCTCTGCCTCTGAATTGATTAGCCGTAGTTGCCCCACCCCAGCACCATTCCCTGACATCTCACAGATGTCTTGATTTAGACTCCAAGTTGTGCCTCCTGGGAAAAACCCCACCCTTTCCTCACCCTTCTCTTCCCCAAATGCCCTGCTCCCAGCTTCTGTCCAACTGCCAAGGAATTCTCATCTGGCTCTGGCTCTCAGATTCAGCACAGGGGCAAATCTTAGGGCACAGGCTCTCACAGACTCCCCTGATTCAGGCCAGGGGCAAGTTTCCGACTCCAGCTCAGATCACCTTTCTGGACAGCCCTTTAGGAAAAGCCCATCTTCAGGCTGGCTGGGACTTGCCAAGGAAAATGAGCTGTGTGAGGCACAAAGCCCGCCCTCCTGGAACTGGGACTCAAGGAGGGAAAACGGAGACAGTTTGAAGGTGTTAACTGCTGAGGGTGAGAAAGTGCTCCCAGTTGGCAGAATCAGAGAAGATGTCATGAAGGGGGTAACATGTGGATCTTGAAGGATGGATAGGTTGGAACATTCAGAGTGGGAGGAACAGCATTGCGAGGAGAGGGAACAGAAGGGGGATGGCTCAGCCTGACAGGAGCAGGGGTGAGGGGGAGGCGGACAAGAACAGGCTGCAGGATTGGCTGGGGCACGTGCTGTGCATGCTGTGACAGCCAAGCCAAGGTGCCCTCTTGACTCCCCTGCTGTGAATCCAGGCAGACGCAGGAGCTGTGGCCAAGGCGTGGCCCCCATGTCTCTCTCCCCTCAAGGCTTTGTCTGTATCCCATGTCCCACTCCCCCAGCAGGCATCTGTGAGCACTGATCTGCATGCCTCTTTGACCCCGGGAAGCCTGGTAGGCCACCCCTTCTGCAGCCAGCTGCATTTACAAAGGTACACCGACTCTGCCCACTCCTGTTCCTGAAAGAATGAATGGAGGAAGTTCAGGCCTTGTGCAGGCTGGGGGTGGGGCGGGTGCTGATGCCCATGGAAGAGTAAGGGGCTTCTCAGCCCCAGGCATGTGCAGCTGCTCCCTTGGTTGCAGGTCACTCCCTCTTCCCCTGTCACCCCCCTGCAGTTTGCAAGTGGCAGGTCTCACCCCTGCACTTTCCCCAGCTAATCCAAGCCACACAAAGAGCAGCCCGCCCGCCAGCGGGTCTTATTTCAGTGGAATGTTGGCATCAAACTTGAGATCGGAAATGAACTCATTATCTGATTATTTTTATTTGTGAAAATGTAACTGCCCTGGGAGAGGCCTTTCTTGAATAGTCTTCAGAGTGGATGAGTAATTCTCTCCTCTTAATATACACACACACGCACTCAGAAGCGTATGTTCAGGCACACACACGTACATACTCAAATATTCCACACCCCACCCCCTTCAGACACACACATATGCACACACATCACACACAGGCACCCAGAGGAAGCCATGTAACACATATTTTCAGATATACACACACATCGCGTGGAGACATGTTCTGGGTTTAATAAGCTCCTCTGAGGGCAGGGACTTTGTCTCTCTTATTCACGGCAGGATCCCTACATTATGAGCAGTCAGTAAATAATTGCAGACCGAATGGCTACGGAGTAGATGCACATACACCCACTACCAAGACACACACACAGACACTTACATGTGTGCATGCCTGGCTAGCCTCACTCCCTTCCCAGAGAACGGCACAGTCAGAGAATCTCTGATTCCACAGCCTGAAGTCTTCACACCATGAACCACACCTAGTATTATTTGGGAACACAGCATCCAGAGCCTTCCAGTGGAGATGTGCATCACCAGCTCCCAGAAGGCCAAGGTAGCTCCTCTTGATCTGCCCCGCCTCACCAGATGCTTAATAAAGCCATCCCATCACCCTTGCCAATCTGGAACCTAATGTGATGATGGTCTGGCCAAGAAAGCCTGAAGTGATTATGCAGGGCAAGCTGTTCTCCAGGGGTATTCTCTGGGGGCCACCCCCACTCACCCACGCTGGCTCAGTGGCAGGCCCCGACACAGGGTCTTGGGCACTGGAGACCCCAGACTCTGTCTTTGTTTCTGTCTCTCCTCCAGTCCATGGCCATGACTCAGGCTGTCCAAGGCCTGTGAATGCCTCCTGGAGAGGTGACCCAGCCAGAGGCAAAGCTGGTGGGCAGGCAAGAGTGAAGAGTCCCAGAAAGGGTGGCTTGAAGCCTGATCTCAGAGTGGAACAATCCACAGAACCATGACCCTTACACCTAACTGTTCTTGAAGGGCTCCTGCATGGAGCGGGTAGCCTGCTGTAAAGGAAAGAGTTCTGGACTGGAGTGAGGCCTGTCTGAGCTAACCACCTCACTGGCCCCATCCTGGCCATGTGACTGGCCAGGTTGTTAACCCTGGAGCTTACTGTCCACCAGCATCTTGGGCAATCACATTCTTGCTGCCTCGCTGCCCTGGCCCTCACCCTCTCCTGACCTCCCTTCCAGCCCCTGAAGGAGAACCCACAACTCCCTCTGCAGCTGTTCAGGCCTATTCAAGTGACTCTTTCAAAGTGCAGAGCACTCCAGGGTAGGTTGCGCAGTTCCTCACACCCAGCATTGTGTAAGAGCTGCCTGAACTTTCCAAGTGTCCCAAGGCCTGGACAGTGAGAAGGAAGGTCTCCTAAAACTCCAAATGCCCCAGCAATTCCATTCCTAGTTGCATACCGGGAGGATCAAATGCATGTGTTCATGAATAGGTATGCACAAGAAAGAATGCTTCATTCATAGTACCTCAGACTGAAACAATCCAAATATTCATTGACAGGAGAATAGTTAAACATACTGCAATGTATCTATATATGGACTCATATATCCATATGCTCAACAAGAGCTTCTGCTACACACAAAACACACAAAAATGGATGAATCTCCCAGGCATGATGTTGAGTAAGATAAGCCAGACAGCATTCCTAGAAGGTCAATAACAGTCAACATGAATCAATGGTGGGAGAAGGTAGAACGCTGGTTACCTCTAGGGGTGGTGTTCACTGGTGAGGGGCACAGGAGGCCTTCCATAGTGCTGAAACATTGCATCTCTTTATCCGTTGGTCACGTGGGCACAGACACACTTGTGGAATCCATCCAGCTGTGCACTGTTTATGCTAACGTATATACATTTTACTAGATGAGTAACCCAAGTCACAAAGGGTCTAACCCAGGCAGACAGGAGGAGTTCTTCAGGGAACGGGGTAGAAGGCCACCAAACAGGAAAGGCATGAAGCCAAGAATGGAAAAGAGAAGGGCCGGAGCATTCTTCCCAGACTGAGTGACCTGGCCGAGGAGGGCCTGCCGTGAAGGAGTGGGCAGGACATGAAGGACATGACCCTCCCGCAGACCCCACATGTGTCAGACCAGGTTACCCTTCAGTGTGTGTCCTGCGCAGGGCTGGACCTTGTGGTTGGGACCCAACGTGGAGGCCGGTCTCAGACCATCTGTCTCCCCGCTTCCTACCCTGCCCATACTTGTGGGGCAAAGAATAGTCTGAACTCCAAATCTCTCTTTCACCCACTGTTAATAAACTCAATCTGCCCTAATGTGCTTAAATAATAGGTGTCAAGGAGAGAGCTTATTCATTCTGCTTGCTTTATCTAAACTCCTGGATGGAATCATTCATAAGAAAGAGAATTCTGGGACTCCGCTGGTCATCCAGTAGTTAAGGATCCACCTGCCAATGCAGGAGATGTGGGTTTGATCCCTGGTCTGGGAAGATTCCACATGCCACGGAGCAACTGAGCCCACAGCTACAACTACTGAGCCCTCGCACCGCAACTACTGAAGCTCATGAACCCTAGAGCCCATGCTTAGCAACAAGAGAAGCCACCACAATGAGAAGCCAGTGCACTGTAACTAGAGTAGCCCCTGCTCATCGCAACCAGAAAAAGCCCAGGTACAACAATGATGACCCAGCACAGCCAAAAAAGAAAGAAAGAGTTTTCCAAAAACCTGCATCTTGATGATGATCTTTGGGTGTGAGTGGGCAGAAATGTATGCTCAAGAGTGGGTCTGCTCCTTTGTATTGTATTTCCTTATAATGGGCTCTCCTGGTTTTACCTTCATATACTCAGCCCCCCACCCATTCTGCTCTCTTACCCCTGCTCAGCATCCTTGCCCTTTTCCACAGATACCCTCAGTTTTCCTGCCCTGATAGTGGGATTAGATTTTCACAATGACATGGAGAGACCAAGTCCTCATCCTACTTGGACATTGTTTAAGGAACCCAGAGAAGGAACCTGAAACTTAACCTTATGGGATTGCTTTGCAGGGCTGTGACCGATCACTCAGAGTCTCACCACACTTAGGCCTTGAAGGCTCAGCATGGGCAGATGGTGACATTTTAGGACCTGGGACTCAAAGGCATGGCACTCCTGTGTTCCTGGAGCCCCATCATCACACAAATGACCAAGTAATTTCAGTGAAGAGAAGCTGCCTAGCCTTGGGCAGCTCGGGATATGGCTGCCATGTCTGCCTCTGAAATGACAGAGGTAACCGGGGACGACAGCCCCAAACACTGGGGCTTCCCTCCCCCGAACCTGGCCTTGCCCCCTTCCCTTTCCCTAGGCAGTTCCCGCCACATCAGTCTGATCTCTTCACACAGCGCACAGCCGGCCATCCTCTTTCCTCCTCCCTCAGGCCCCACCCAATGGCAGACACTTGCGGTGCTCATTCACTACTGTGCAGAGCGAGTCAGGGATCCACCAGGCAGGTACTGTTATTACACTCCGCAGGTGATGAAACCTCAGCAGAGACATCAAGTGGTTTCCCTGAAGTCACACAGCTGGTAATCAATGAAGTCAGGATTTGAACCCAGGTAAACCTAGACAGCATATTAAAAAGCAGAGGCATTACTTTGCCAACAAAAGTCTGTCTAGTCAAGGCTGTAGTTTTTCCAGTAGTCATGTATGGATGGGAGAGTTGGACTAGAAAAGCTGAGCGCTGAAGAATTGATGCTTTTGAATGGTGGTGTTGGAGAAGACTCTTGAGAGTCCCTTGGACTGTAAGGAGATCCAACCAGTCGATCCTAAAGGAAATCAGTCCTGGGAGTTCCTTGGAAGGACTGACGTTGAAGCTGAAACTCCAATACTTTGGCCACCCAACAAGAAGAGTTGACTCATTTGAAAAGACCCTGATGCTGGGAAAGATTGGGGGCAGGAGGAGAAGGGGACGACAGAGGATGAGATGGTTGGATGGCATCACCGACTCGATGGACATGAGTTTGAGTAAACTCCGGAGTTGGTGATGGACAGGGAGGCCTGGCGTGCTGCATTTCATGGGGTTGCAAAGAGTCGGACACGACTGAGTGACTGAACTGAACTGAACTGAGTCAGACTCCAGAGCCCAGCTCTGCTACCCACTAGCCCAGCTCTGCTATCCCCTCCCTGGAGCCCCATCCAGTTTGTCCCTTCACATGAGGCTAGTGGAGCAGGCCGAAGAGCCAGGCTGCCTGGTTCCTGTCCTGGCTCCTCCTCTTCCTGGGAGGCTGCTGGCACATGTGACCTAGTCTCTAGTACCTCACTCCCTCACTCTTCTCATTGGCCGGGGGTTGGATTGGGAAGGACAATCACTCCTGAACTCTCAGAGGTCTCAGGTCCAGCCTGGATGCTAGCTTTGGTTGGCCTCACACTTGAGCCATTCTGTCCAGGCTGAGAGCAAAGCAATGATACCACCGAAGGCAACTGGACCTGGGACTAGGTAAGAAAACCTGGCCCTCCAGATGTCACAGGCCGCTCTCCAACACAGTGGCCTGTGTGCACAAAGCCCTGTGTCAGGGACCCTGAAGCTTGTCGCCTGGGCTCCTCCAGCCCACTCTGAACTCCCAGCCCAACCCTAACACTCCACCATGCAACACCACACACTTGAGTGTAGTCCATCTAGTACTTTTCCCAGGATCCCATCCCTGACTTTGGTTTCCCCCTCTGGGCTGTAAACACCCCAAGAGCAAGGCTCTATTTTTTGTATCTTTCATCTGCCCAACAGCCCAGGTACAGGCTCGTGCACACCCAGGTCCTCAAAACCCATTTGAAATGGATGGGATGAGGTTGGAGGCTTAGATACTACACCTTTGGAGTTGCTGGTTAAATATATAGTCTTCCTGAAGTGGAAATGGGTGTAGGGTAGGGTGGATATGGACTTTGATGCAAATGAATGTAAATCCCCGTGTTGTGATAAGCAGATGTACATCTGGATTCAGAATCCTGGCACCCTGGGCTCTGCCCTCTGAGTGGGGGGGCTCTGTGTCTGCTGGGGATCTTGAGTGGTGAAGCTGGCCCCTGCACATCTCTCAGCACTGGTGGAAACCTACCCAGGCAGCCTGGCTGACATAAGGTGTGAAAAGCAGAGAGCTGCCCTGGAGAAAGGCTGGAGATGTAGCCAGAGCTGGAGACGCCTGGGTTCTGGGGACACAGCATGGCAGGAGTGGAGGGGGCAAGCCCAGAACACCAGACCAGGAAGGAGCAGACCATCCCTGGCATCATGGTCACGGTCAGGTCTTCAGAGTCTCTGAGCTCTCTGCTGTGACTACCAGTGGGAGCTGCTGGCTGCCTGCCACTCGCCATGACCACTCCCAGTCTTCACTGGGGTGCCCACCAGCCTGGACCTGCATGGGGTGAGCAGACCATGGTCACTGGAGGAGCGAGAGGCTTCCCAGCACTGATGAGCACCAGTGACTGGGACTGGGACTGGAACTGTCGCAGTCCAGGAAGCTGAAACTCAGAGAGCTGAGTTACCCTAAGGCAACACAATGGGTCAGGGCAAAGCCTGATCAGAGCCCAGGCCTCCAGGGCTGAGTGTGCATGCTCAGTTGCTCAGTCATGTCCTACTCTTTGCTTCCCCGTTTGCTGCTTTTTGCAGCCAGCCAGGCTCGTCTGTCCATAGGATTCTCCAGGCAAGAATACTGGAGTAGATTGCCATGCCCCACTCTAGGGGATCTCCCCCCCGCCCCCCACAGGTATCAAACCTGCATCTCCTGCATTGTAGGTGGATTCTTTACCACTGAGCCACCGGGGAAGCCCAGGTGGGAGGGGACACAATGATAGCCTGCAAGTAGGGCCCCACAGCCCAGCCCAGACTGTCCTTCAGGCAAGGCATGGCAAGGGGACGGAAGAAGAGCATGAGGATGGGGCCAGAGAAGTGATGTGGAGAGAACCGGGTGTCTGGGCATTTTCAGGGAGGTTGCGAGGCAGCCCAAAACTAGGGTTCCCACAGCAGCAGGTGGGCATCCAGTGGGCCTGGCTGAACAGGGCTGGCACCAACTCTAGTGGGGTTGGAGGTGCCAGCTCTCACCCGCCAGCCGGCCTGCCAGCTGGGGAAGCTTCATTAGAATTCCTCAGCCCTCTAACCCGTTTCCTTCCTGGTGAACAGGACAGCTAACGGCCCCCGCTGCCTGCTGCTGGGGTGAGGTGGCCAGGCTGGCAACTTCAAGCTCGGCTGAGGGTGGGGGGTAGCCAACAAGCTCAGGAAGCCTGCCTTAGAGGATAGAACAGCTCCCGGCCTGACCCTAAATTTCCCCAAGTCAGAGACCATCTGCCTGTCTGTCTATCCACTCCCCAAAGGGCCCAGGGGGCTGGTGAGTGTGGACAGACAGACACAGGCTGTGGGAAGCTTCAGTGATTAATGGGTGATGAAAACCAGACTCCTACAGGATGGGGGTGGGAACAGAGAGGCGGAGAGAGGCTGTCTGTTTCATGCTTGGCTCAGCTTGGAGCCCTCAGCCCAGGGAGGAGGGCAGAGGCAGCTGAGGGCATTGCTCTGGCCCCAGCCTGGACATCCCCACCCCGCTGCACTGATGCCCTCATGGCACTTCCTTTAGCCTCTGCCCCAGAAGGTAATCCTGTGAGGAACCTGGCTTTGCTCCCAGCACCCAGGGACCCTGAAATATTCTCCCTCTCAGAACACGCCAAGGTCTCCATCTCCTCAGGAGGAAAGACCAGTCACCACCTTGCCTCCTCCAGCCTTCACCTCCTTCTTGCCATGGGGCTGATGTCCTGGAGCCCAGATCCTGAAGCTCCTCTCTCCTCCCCCCAAAACACATGACAACCCCATCTCCTGTCCTCAGGATCCACTAAGCTCAGTCCTTACCCTGGAAACGCTGAAAAGGTGAAATCAAGCTGACTTCCCCTCAGAGATTCCTTGACAGCAAAACCTCCATCTAAGAGGATTTAGATCAAGCCTCCAAGAAAGCGAGCAGGAGGGAGGCTCACACAAGCATGTCTCCTAGTCCCCACCAGACACACCCCGGCATAACCTCGCACTCCCCTCCCCTGCCCCAAAACACCCCCCCAACCGGCCTGCTTGCCCCAAGTCTGGGATTCTTACTAACACAACCCTGAGACGCTTTCAGAGGGTGTCCACCCCCAGGATTCTGGAATCTGGCCAGGCAGGGGTGAAAGAAGGAATGGGGATACAGAGAGAGGAAGTGGCTTTGAGAAGGTGGAGCACAGAGGCAAACTCTGCTGACTGAAGACTTTTGCTGCTGGCTAACCATGCCCTCCTATCATCAGAATAAAACTTCTAGTTATAAAAAAAAAAAAAAAACAAAAACCTCCAAGGTAGCTGTTGTGTTGAGGTGAAGCAGGCCATAAGAAAAATATTTATTCCTTCCTTCTTGCCCACCAGGCACCTTGTGGGTATTTCTTGGCTCATATCCTGTAGGAAGAAACTGAGCCTCGGGACATTGCCCACCCCCTCCCCTCCCCTCAGAGGGTTAAGTGATAGAGCTGAGAGCCCAAGTCCCTCAGACACAAACCCCTCCTACTTTCTGAAGCCCCACCCTGCCTGAGGCTGAGGTGAGGAGAGCAGGACACCATCTGGGAAGAATCAGAGAAGATTTGGAGAAAAGCCCTCATGTGGGAATGAGAAATCCTTCATTAGGGCTTTTAATCAAAAAAGCAGAAACATAATCTTCCTCCTTGCAAATGTTTCTGGACTCCCAGGGGTACCTGACTTTGTGTCCAACAAGTTATTAAGGAAGCAAGTATAAAATTTAAAAATCCCTGTCCCAAGCAGGCAGAGAAGGCTTTTTTATGGGGATGGGGAAGGGTGCAGCTGAACTCTATTGCTCCCTGCACCCCAGCTCCCCCTCTCTTGCCTTGACAGAGCCCAGACTTGTCATCTGAGAAGTAGGGGGAGGGCGAGGTCACTGCCCTTCTCTGGTTTCCGCCCAGAGCTCTGCTCCTCTGTAGGGAATGCAGTACTGGGCGGCTCAGCAGCCTGAAGTCAGCACTGTGGAAGGAGCCGCTGGGTGGTTCTTATAAAGAAGGGTGTTGGATGCTGCCCTCCCCCTCCCTCCTGATTGCAAATCAAGATCCTCTTGGCCAAGACCGAGTGCCTGCCGTTCAGCCATGCCCAGGCCTGAGCCTCAGCCTGGACACGTGCATCCAACCTGCCCCAATGCAAAGGAGGCGTCCCCAGACACTTCTCAAGATAAAGCAAAAAAGTGGAAGTGTATTCGTTCTCTGTTGCAGCGTAACAAACTACCATAAAGTTAGCAGCTTAATACAACACCAATTAATTATCCCTGTTCTATAGGCTAGAAGTTTGGGTGGACTCAGTTGGGCTCTCTGCTCAGAGAGCAAAGCCAGAATCAAGGTGTGAGCTTGCTGGGCGGGTGTCTAGAGATTCTGGGGCAAGACTCTTCCCAAGTTCATTTTGATTGCAGCAGATCTCTGCTCCTGTGCTTCTTGGACTGAGGTGCTCTTTTGTTGCCAATTGTCAGTCAGGGGTCCCTCTCAGCTCCTAGAGGCTGCTCTCTTACACCTCTTCCAGGGGATCTCCTCCATCTTCAGGTCATCACATATACAGGGAACAAGCCCTACCCCCATGCTTCAAATCTGTGATTTCCTCTCCTGCCTGCAGCCCAGAGAAAACTGTCTGTCTCCTTTTATTATTTACTTTATATATAGCTATGCTGGGTCTTCCTGGGACTTCCCTGGTGGCTCAGACGGTAAAGCGTCTGCCTGCAATTCAGGAGACCTGGGCTCAATCCCTGGGGTCGGAAAGATCTCCTGGAGAAGGAAATGGCAACCCACTCCAGTGCTCTTGCCTGGAAAATCCCATGGATGGAGGAGCTTGGAAGGGGGGGTCGGACACGACTGAGCAACTTCACTTTCACTTTTCATGCTGGGTCTTCACAGATGTGTACAGCTTTCTCTAGTTGAAATAAGCAGGGGCTACTATTCATTGCAGTAGATGGGGTGCTCATTGTGGTGGCTTTTCTTGTAACAACACACAGGCTCTGGGGCATGCAGAATTCAGCAGTCTACAGGAACTTAGTTGCTCCACCCTATATGGGATCTTCCCAGACCAGGGATCAGACCGTGTCTTCTGCATTGGCAGGCAGATTCTCAGTCACTAGACTACCTGGGAAGTCCAAACCCCCCCTACTTATTTTAAAGGGCCTATGTGATTAGGCACGCCGACCAGACAATCTCCCTTTTGATTAAAGTTGACTGATTCAAACCCTGATTTCAATCACTGATTCAAAGTGATTTTTAAAATCACTTTGCATATAATGTCACAGAATTAGGGGCTTGATATCTTCTCATAATCAGGCATTAAGATGAGAAATCTCAGGGGCCATATTTTAAATCCTGCCTACATGCAGGAGCTTTTTTGACTTTTTTGCCTAAATGTTGGACTAGACTCCTCACAGGACTTCCTACCCTCGGCCCCAGGTGCTCAGGGAACAAGGTGGCACCCAACTGCATGGCTGCCCAGGAAT
This sequence comes from Antilocapra americana, assembly GCA_007570785.1. Classification (NCBI taxonomy): domain Eukaryota; kingdom Metazoa; phylum Chordata; class Mammalia; order Artiodactyla; family Antilocapridae; genus Antilocapra; species Antilocapra americana. The sequence goes on from ML664199.1 coordinate 6,266,254, forward strand.
CCCTGGCCCTTCTCTCCTCCTTGAAACAGACTCTGAGGCTTTTCAAGACCCGGTGGGGAGGGGCGGGTATCCTGCTTCAGAATCGGTGGGGCTCTGCTCATATTAATCACCTTCTCCTTCCAGAGCTTCAACCACCCCATCCCACCCAAACCTCTACTGGGCTTTGCCCTGCCCTTCACACTCTCTGCACTGCACCACCTACATGGTCTCTGGAGGCCGTCCACACTCGCCTCCTCTCTGCCCACCAGAATCTGGCCCCTACCCATCCCTATTCCTTTCATCTGCTGTCTCCCCCTTATCCCAGTGGACTCCTTCCAGGCCTTATTTCCCAGGCCTTGCTGTGAGGGCAGGGATGGATTCCATCTTGTACCCTGTTGTGTTGCCAACACTCGGCCCAGCGCCAGGAACATAGCAGACACTCAGCAAACATTTGTTGTGGTTTCTCTGGGTTCATGTATCTGTGGGTTCCGTTTGCTAAAGTGCTTCTCTTTCTCTCCCAAATCCAGACATATTTCACCACACCCACGCCTGCAGCATGTCACGCTCTGCTTGGCCTAAGGGCAAGAATCAAAGCAAGGGGCAGAGTGTGTGGGCCCCTCAGGATGAAACACTCCACGAATTCAGTTCTGTCTCACTCCACACCACACACACATACACGTGGGCCAGAGACTACAGGTTCCCTGTGGCCCACTGCTGGGAAGGCACAAGTCGCCACTCTTAGGCTTCCGCCCTCACCCTACATGAGCCACCAGCTCGGCCATCTCTCTAGGAGTTTACTTGTGCTGGCCTTAATCTTTTTTTCATTCCATCTCTGAATTGGGGCCCATGTTCTCATCCTCCAGGGGCCCACCCACTTCCTCTTGGGAGTCCAGCCGAGGACAGTGTGGTTTGAAGAACGTTCTAATCCTGGCCCCAAAGCTCTGAGAGAAAAAATGACTAAAAGCCCTGGAATGTGGAGCCTGCTGCTTCCTGCAAAGCATTTTGAATGAAACACGTAACCAACAGCTGCAGCGCAGAGAATGGAAACTTTGAGGGACGTCATGGCTCCAGGTCCTCAAATAGCAGGCCTGTGAGCAGAACAAGCTCTTTATTTCTGCCCAGTCCGGACGCCCTCAGGGCCCACCCCTCCCAGCTCTCCTTCCAGGAACTGGGCCCGCCACGCCAAGGACGTGCTCCTGCTGCTCATTTATTCCAAACACTCTGCAGCACCCCCTTAAAGCCCCCAGCTCTTCGTTGGGGGGTAGTAAGACCCCCTTCCCACTCACGAACTCCCAAGGGCATCGAGGATCCCACAGCTGCCTCCCCAGCGATCCTGAAGTAGGACTCCCCACCTAGGTCTTGAAAAGCCCCAGAGCCCATCCCAAGAGCAAAAAGTCAGCACGTGCGTATCCCAACTGAGTTCCCATCCTGGAATCAGCCCCAGGTCAAGCCTGGCAGAGACAGCCAACTCACGCCAAGTGCTAGGATAGCGTCCCCCAAGGCTGCTCTCAGGGTGGACTTGGGGGTGAGCAGGCAAGGATAGACAGCCCCGTGGGGGCAAAAGGCCTGGAAGTTAGGAAATTCCCAAAGATCATGCCTGAGAGAAGGGATGATACACTAACACTTTCTCAACTCCTTTATTAAGATGTAACTTAAAGGCATCAAACTGGGTCTTAAATGGTATGGCTCAATGGATCAAAATATAGAACATTTCAAATATCCTAGAAGTTTCCCTGGAGCCCTTCATAGTCAATAACCCCCCCTTAGTGGTAACCACTCTCAGAAGTTTCTTTCTCTTACCGTTGATTAATTTTCCCCTTTTGGGGACTTTGTTTCAGTGGAATCACAAATGGTATGTGCTCTGGCCATGGGCATATTTTGCTCCGCATTGTCTCTGAGATTTACCCTTGTTTAAATACACTTCCCTGGTGGCTCAGACGGTAAAGCATTTGCCTGCAGTGCAGAAGACCCGGGTTCAATTCCTGGGTTGGGAAGATCCCCTGGAGAAGGAAATGGCAACCCACTCCAGTACTCTTGCCTGGAAAATTCCATGGACTGAGAATCCTGGTGGGCTAAAGTCCATGGGGGTCGCAAAGAGCCAGACATGATGGAGCAACTTTCCTCACACTTGCAGACACACTCACAGCCCTGTGGTACCTGCTGTGCTGCGGGTGCCATGCAGAGGATAGCATGTTGAGTTTTTGCACTGCAGCTTTATCTGGAGCCCATTTGGCAGGTAAGGAAGTTGGTTAAACCAGCAGTTCACTGTCACATAGTCAGGACATGGAGGAGCATGGCCTCACACCCAGGGTAGATGGACTCCAGAGCTGATTCTCACTTCTTTCCTCTTCAGAAATATAGATGAGGGACTTCCTTGGTGGTCCAGTGGTTAACAAGCCACCTTCTGGGCTTCCCAGGTGGAACAGTTGTAAAGGATCTGCCTGCCAATGCAGAGTTCAATCCCTGGTTTGGGTACTAAGATCCCACATGCTACGGGAGCAACTAAGTCCTGGTGCCCCAACTAGAGAGTCCATGAAGCATAACAGAAGATCCTGCAGGACACACTGAGGACTGAGGCAGCTAAACAAACAAACAAACAATAAATACTTAAAAAAAAAAAGAAATATAGAAAATCTGCCCCTGTTTTACCAAAAAGGGGGAAGACATTGCCTTAGAGATCCATCCAGTGGCTGGGATTTTTCTCACAAAGGAAACTTTCATTTCAAGCTTTTGTGCACCCAAGAGCCCAGCAGAAGCCCCCTTTTCACTTTAGCCCCAGTAGTCACTGGGCAGTAAGATAAGGCAGGTGCAGAGGAGTAAGCAGGGGGCTGGGGGGCATCTCAGAGCACCAGGCCCTAGGAAAAGAATGAAGAGGTTCATTCATTTAGTCAGCAATATTCATTGAGTACCTACTGTATGCCAGGTGCTGTCCTGGGTGCTTCCTTTTTGGTTATCTACTGCAATATAGCAAACCACTCTAAGACATAGTGGCTTAAAATGAACAACAAATATTTATCATCTTTCAAGATTTTAAAAGTTACCTGGACAGTTCTTCTATCCATCTGGCTAGGGTCTCTCATACTGCTACAAGTCAGATGGCAGTTGACTGTCTGAGTCAAGATGCCAGACTCTTGTGTCTGTCACCCTGGCCAGAACCCTGAAAGGCTGGGCTCAGTTGGGACTCTAGGATTGCTGGAGTTTCTTCTGTCTCCAACTAGTCTCAGGGTTTCTCCCTCTTCATGTGGAATTCTCCAGCAGGGAACAAGGCCTCTTACATTGACAGCGCAGGGCTCTCAAAGTGCAAAAATGGGGGCCCCTACACCTCACTACAGCTTAGGCCAACACTGAGGCAGCACCCCTTTGGCTATATTCTATGGTTAAGGAGAGTTGCAGTCTCAGACCAGATTCAGTTGGGCAGAGACTCTCAGTTCAGTTCAGTCGCTCAGTCGTGTCCAACTCTTGTGACCCCATGGACTGCAGCATGCCAGGTCTCCCTGTTCATCACCAACTCCCAGAGCTTGCTCACATTCACGTCCATCAAGTTGGTGATGCCATCCAACCATCTCATCCTCTGTCATCCCCTTCTCCTCCTGCCTTCAATCTTTCCCAGCATCAGGGTCTTTTCAAATGAGTCAGTTCTTTGCATCAGGTGGCCAAAGTATTGGAGTTTCACCTTCAACATCAGTCCTTCCAATGAATATTCAGGACTTATCTCCTTTAGGATGGACTGGTTGGATCTACTTACAGACTCTCAAGAGTCCTCTCCAACACCACAGTTCAAAAGCATCAATTCTTTGGCTCTCAGCTTTCTTTATAGTCCAACTCTCACATCCATACAAGACTACTGGAAAAACCATAGCCTTGACTAGACAGACCTTTGTTAGCAAAATAATGCCTCTGCTTTTTAATATGCTGTCTAGGTTGGCCATAACTTTTCTTCCAAGGAGCAAGCGTCTTTTAATTTCATGGCTGCAGTCACCATCTGTAGTGATTTTGGAACCCCAAAAATAGTCTGTCACTGTTTTCACTGTTTCCCCACCTATTTGCCATGAAATGATGGGACCAGATGCCATGATCTTAGTTTTCTGAATGTTGAGCTTTAAGTCAAATTTTTCACTCTCCTCTTTCACTTTCATCAAGAGGCTCCTAAGTTCCTCTTCACTTTCTGCCATAAGGGTGGTGTCATCTGCATATCTGAGGTAATTGATATTTCTCCCAGCAATCTTGATTCCAGCTTGTGCTTCTTCCAGCCCAGTGTTTCTCATGATGTACTCTGCATATAAGTTAAATAAGCAGGGTGACAATATACAGCCTTGACGTATTCCTTTCCCAATTTGGAACCAGCCTGTTGTTCCCTGTCCAGTTCTAACTGTTGCTTCTTGACCTGCACACAGATTTCTCAAGAGGCAGGTCAGGTGTTTAGTGTCTTCTGCAGAGGTACGGGTCAGCAGTGGCCTGCTGCAGGGGCAGGAGCTCTGGGTGCAGCAGACCTGGGTATGGCATAAGCCCTCTTGGAGGAGATCACCATTAACCCCATCATAGAGCCTCCAGAACTTACACAGGACTGAGAAACAGACTCTTGGAGGGCACAAACACAACCTTGTGCGCACCAGGACCCAGGAGCAGCGACCCCACAGGAGACTGACCCAGACTTGCCTGTGAGTGTCCAGGAGTCTCCAGCGGAGGTGCGGGTTGGAGGTGGCCTGCTGCAGGGTCGGGGGCACTGAGTGCAGCAGTGTGTGCATGGGACCTTTTGAAGGAGGTCACCGTTATCGTCATTACCTCCACCATAGTTTGGCCCCAGGTCAAACAGAGAGGGAACACAGCCCCACCCATCAACAGAAAATTGGATTAAAGATTTACAGAGCAAGGCCCTGCCCATCAGAACAAGACCCAGTTTCCCCCTCAGTCAGTCTCTCCCATCAGGAAGCTTCCATAAGCCTCTTATCCTTCCAGATCAGAGGGCAGAGACTCTACAAGGCAATGAATATAAGGAAGCGTCATCTTTGGAGACCAGCTAACGCCCCAAAGTGTTCTTTTTCTTCTTCTTTTTTCACTTACTCAACAAATAAACACTGTCTGGCAAATAGTCTCTTCTTGGATGGAGTAAACGTTAAATATCACTTTTGTTTGATCCAAAGTTATCATTCAGGATAACAACCCTCAGAAGCTCTGCAAAAGGTAAGTAACATTTACTGAATGTTAGGTTCACACCATGCTCAAGGCTTCAGGAATAGAACTCATTTACCCTTCTTTGAAATAGGTATTATCATTAGCCCTATTTATAGATGACGAAAAGGTTATTTAAAAAGTTTACTGGGAAACCAACTTCCCTGGTGGCACAGTGGATAAGAATTCTCCTGCCAATGCAGGGAACACGGGTTCAATCCCTGGTCTTGGAAGATAACCATAAGCTGTGGAGCAGCTAAGCCACTGTGCTGTGACTTTTGAACCCAAGCCCTAGAGCCTGTGAGCCACAATTACTGAGCCCGCATACTCAGCTCTGAGGCCTGTACGTTTAGAACCGTGCTCAGCAACACGAGAAGCCACTGCCATGAGAAGCCAGTACACCACAACCAAGAGCAGCCTTCGCCTGCGCGACTAGAGAAAGTCCACGCAAAGCATCGAAGACCCAGTGTAGCTAACAATAAGCAAATTAATTAAAATTCTCTTTTTGAAAAAAAAAATGTTACTAGCAGGACTTCCCTGGTGGTCCAGTAGTTAAAACTCTGTGCTCCCACTACAGGTGATCTCTGGTTGGGGAACTAAGATCCCACATGCCTCACAGGATGGCCAAAAAAATGGAGGGGTTATCTATTGTTGAGTTACAAACGACTCTAGAACTTCTTGGTGGGTTTCAGGAAAACAATGGCTTATTACCTTTCCCAGATTCTGTGGCTCAGGTAACAAGTAGCTCAGCTGGGAAATTCTGGGCTTAGGGTCTTATGAGGTTGTAGTCAGACTGTGACTGAGGCTGGCCAGTCTTACAGCTTCCTCCATGTACCTGGCACTTGGGCTGTGAGGATGTGAACAAGGGCAGGCTGAAACAGTTAGGATCCTGGGGCATCTCTAACTCTATATGACCTCTCCACCTGAGCTCTCCAACATGGCAGCTTCAGAATAACTGGGCTTCTTCCATGGCAACTCAGAAATCCAAATGCATGTGTCCTGGGAGAGAGAGCAAAACAGAAGATGTGATACCTTTCCTACCTCGTCTTGGAAGTAATACAGTGTCATTTCTGCCATATTTTATTTGTTAAGGCTGTTACAAAGGCTTACCCCAACATGGGGGAGGGGACATCAGTTAGAGACTGATATTTTGTTTGTTGATAAAACGTGTCAACAAATTTGAGCCATGTTTAGAACCATCATAGACTACTCTCTGCACATCAGTTCGTTTCATTCTTCTCACATGCAAAATACGCTCACTTGCTTCCAGTGATCTCCCCAAAGTCTCACCTCCTGTGGCATCAGGTTTAGACTAGAGGTCTAGATTCCTGTCATCTAAGTCACTCGGCTATGGAAGAGGGTCCTCACAGGCAATTCCTCAGGCACAGTTCCTTGAATACTATTCCTCTTGATCTAAAGACTTGTGAGCTAAAGAGACAAGTTATTTCTTCCACGCACATCCAATACACAGTGATGGAGCAGACATAGGAGGACCACTTCAAAATGGGTGGAGAAAGAGGCACACAGGAGTCACTGCGGCTGCTGCTGTTAAGCCGCATCAGCCGTGTCCGACTCTGTGCGACCCCACAGACGGCAGCCCACCAGGCTCCCCTGTCCCTGGGATTCTCCAGGCAAGAACACTGGAGTGGGTTGCCATTTCCTTCTCCAGTGCAGGAAAGTGAAAAGTGAAAGGGAAGTCGCTCATTCGTGTCCAACTCCTTGCAACCTCATGGACTGCAGCCCACCAGCCTCCGCTGTCCATGGGACTCTCCAGGCAAAAGTACTGGAGTGGGGTGCCATTGCCTTCTCTGACAGGAGTCACTAGTCCATAGCAATTCTGAAATTCAACCAGGCGCATATGGTCAATTTCATGATTAGAGCTCTGTTCAACTGCCTGGGAAAATTTCTCTGTGGTTCTTAGATCTATCCTCTGGGTTATTGCTTCCACTTTCTTAATTTTTCCTTCTTTTCTATTAAAGAAAAAATAGAGTGGCTGTTTTTTTGGCAACTAAGCCAAAAAAAAGCTGAAGCAGCCAGAAAGATGTTTTCTCAGTTTTCTTCCTTCCCACAGAATTTGGAGGCCTAAAGTTAAAAAAAAAAAAATTGCAGGGGGGTTCATTTTGTTCTACTCTGTCCTTTTTAGTATCAGCTGATGGTGCTTTTGCCAATGTGATTCAGTTTAAAACTTTGTGAGTTTCCTATGGATACTGTTGGGGCTTCCCTAGTAGCTCAACAGTAAATCCACCTGCAATGTGGGAGACCTGGGTTCGATCCCTGGGTTGGGAAGATCTCCTAGAGAAGGGAACGGCTACTACTCCAGTATTCTGGCCTTGAAAATTCCATGGACTGTATAGTGCTTGGGGTTGCAAAGAGTCAAACACGACTGAGAGACTTTAACTTTCAAGAAGGATAATCCCCTTACAGTTTTAGAAGCCCTATCGTTTAATGAAGAGAATCTGTGAGGCACACTCCTGAAATAGAGGGCTTTTGTCTATCTGAAATATTTTAGGAAATGTTAGCTCTTTCTGAAGTTTTATTAGAGGTTCTTATAGTTCTATTCTGAATTTTATCTTTGTCCTGAAGCCCTTTCATACTTTGAGAATTCTTATCTGGGGATGATTTACTTGCAAACCCAACAAATCCTTGGCTTTTTTATATTTCCTATAAATTTTGTTTAAAAATTAAAGCTTCCTTTTAAGTTCATCTTTCTCCATCTAATCATTTGTTATTGTTGTTCAGTCTGTAAGTCATGTCCGACTCTGCGACCCCGTAGACTGTAGTACAACAGGCTTCCTTATCCTTTATTATCTCCCAGAGTTTGCGCAAGTTCATGTCCTTTGAGTTGATGACACCATCCAATCATCTCATACTCTGTCACCTCTTTCTTCTCCTGCCTTCAATCTTTTCCACCATCAAGGTTTTTTCCAACAAGTTGGCTCCTCGCATCACATGGCCAAAGTATTGGAGCTTCAGCTTCAGCGTCAGTCCTTCCAATGAATATTCAGGACTGATTTCCTTTAGGGATGACTGGTTTGATCTCCTTGCTGTCCAAGGAACTCTCAAGAGTCTTCTCCAGCACCACAGTTCAAAAGCATCAATTCTTTGGCATTCAGCCTTCTTTATGATCCAGCTCCCACATCCATACATGACTACTGGAAAAATAGCTTTGACTATATGGACCTTTGTCAGCAAAGTGATGTCTCTGCTTTTTAATATGCTGTCTACATTTGTCATAGCTTTTCTTCCAAGAAGCCAGCATCTTTTAATTTCATGGCTGCAGTCACCATCTGCAGTGATTTTGGAGCCCAAGAAAATAAAGTCCCTCACTGTTTCCAGGTGTTTCCCCACGTATTTGCCATGATGTGATGGGACCAGATGCCATGATCTTCGTTTTTTGAATGTTGAGTCTTAAGGCAGCTTTTTCACGCTCCTCTTTCACCTTCATCAAGAGGCCCTTAAGTTTCTCTTTATTTCTACCATTAGGGTAGTGTCATCTGCATATCTGGCATTTTTTTTAACATTCTGCTCAAAAATCTCCTTAGTGCTAATCATTGGCTAATCAGGTCCATTTCCTACCCTCCACATCACCTTGAGTGAAAATGTTGTAAAATTTCCTCTACTACACAATAAAGATCCCTCTCCTGCTGCTTCTAATAACATTGACCTCCCTTTCCTGTAGGTCTTCACCAGCAGACTCCTGGAGGGCCCTCAGGCTTCCACTAAGAGTGCTTCAAACCCATATGATTTCTGCTCACCTCCTAGTCCTACGCCGTATATTAGGTGGCTCTCCAGGTCTAGATATCAAAAAGTCTGTATCAGCTGTACTACATTAGGACAAACCATCCCAGAATGAAGGTCTGAAAAACAATAACATTTATTTAGCTCACAGATTTGGGGGTTGTCTGGGACTAAGTCATACAGTTCTCTCAGGCTCTCTCTCAGGAGTTTCTAGTCCCTTGGTGCCTGGGGCTGAGGTCAATTCAAATGCTTCTTTATTTGCATGTCTGGGACAGAAGCTAGGAAGACACAAAGGTCTTGGGGCTGGATGGCTGGGGCTTCTCAGTTATCTCTGCCTTTGAATGTGATCTCTCTCTACAAGGTAGCCTAGAGTGGCTGGCTGAAGGCTCCCAACACGAGTGACCCCAAAGAAACCACCAGAAACTGCGTGGTCTTTTCTAACCATGCCTTGGAAATTATATGGTTGCTTCTGTTGTATTCTGTTTGTCTGAACACTCTTAAATCCATACCCGGGTTCAAGGGAAAGGGATATAGACTGCAATTTTTTTTTTTTTTTTCCCACTCCAGTGGCTTACAGGATCTTAGTTCCTGATCAGGGATTGACCCTGGTCCCTCCTCAGTTAAAGCCCAGAGTCCTATCCAGTACACTACCAGGGAATTCCCCAAAGACTCCAATTCTTTCTTTCTTTTTTTAAAATAGTTATTTATTTGGCCGTACCGCGTCTTGGTTGTGGGATCTTCAGTTGAAGCCTATGGGATCTAGTTCCCTGACCAGGGATCGAATCTGGGTTCCCTGCGCTGAGAGCTCAGAGTCTTAGCCACTGAATCACCAGGGAAGTCCTGACTCAAATTCTGATGAGAGGAGAGTTAAAGGGTTGTGGGCCCAGTATCAAACCATCACAAGCAGTTAAGTAACATGCCCAAGGTCACACAGCTGGAAAGTGACAGAGTTGAGATCTGAATGCAGCCATTTTGGCTCTTGGCTTCCCAGGTGGCTCTAGTGGTAAAGAACCCACCTGCCAATGCAGGAGACTCAAGAGACACAAGTTCAATCCCTGGGTCAGGAAGATCCCCTAGCGAAGGAATACTGGCAAAACCCATTCCAGTATTCTTGCTTATTCTTACTCCTCCCATAGACAGAGGAGCCTGGCATGGGGTCCTAAAGAGTCAGATGTGACTGAAGAAACTTAGCACAGCACATTCTGGCTCTTGGGCTTCTCTGGTGGCTCAGAACAGTGAAGAATCTACCGGCAATGCAGGAAAACCAAGTCCGAATCCTGGGTCAGGAAGGTCCTCTGGGAAAGGGAATGGCTACCCACTCCAGTACTCTTGCCTGGAGAATTCCATGGACAGAGAAGCCTGGCAGGCTACAGTCCGTGGGGTCACAAAGAGTCAAACACATCTAAGCGAACCAGTTACACTTTCACTTTTCCTTCTGGCTCTAGACTTGCATCCTTAACTGCTTTGCTAGTCTACACTGCCTCCTATATTTATGGACACAGGGACATATGGTACATGATGTAAGGGCAGGTGGGTCCTCTGTTTTGGGAAAGCTCCTGACTTAATTTTCCTTACTCAGCTTTCAGAAACGTAGTGAGACTCATATTAGCTGCAAGAAACTAAATGAGTGAATCAGAATTGGTGTAGCCATCTCCCAAGGCATGTTCTCCTCCCTGAGATCATTTTTTTTTCCCTGTGGCCATCCGTGCCTTAACTGTGGTTTCCATGTTACTCTCATCACGGCCTGAGACACCTTGTCACCTCACTCCTATGCACCCACTCTCACCTTCTCAATAATGTGTTCACATAGGGGAAAGAGTCATGTCCCTTGACATTTAAAGAGTGTCTGCCAGACCATTTGATGGAGAACTTCCATGAAAGCCTGCAGATTAAATATCAGAAAATGAAACTTTTTTTTTCACCAAGCTCTGGAGTTTTCCTAAATTTCCTTTAAGTCTTGACTTTCAACTGATTTCAGAGATTAAAAATGACGTCTTTGTCACAAAGTCCTGAATAGACTTTGCATAATAGACCAATACTTCTAGCAACTTTTAACTGGAATAAAATTTTGTATTCTGGATGGCACCTTGATACAAAGGATGAATCAGCTGGACCACAAACGGTGGTCAGACAAGGTTGCCATGGATAGTTATGCGGTCTGTGCACTGCACAAAGGGGCCCAGCCAAGGAAGTGAGTGGAACGAGGCCTGAAACCCAACCCCACATTCCACTGGCCAGACCTTCCACTCGGGTGATGAACTGTGTCTGCCTGGAGGTAAAAAAATAGCTTTTTCTAATTTGTCCGCCCAGAGAGGCACCTTCTTCTAACCCAACATAAACACCACATGTACTAGCGGCAGCACCAGGGAAAGTACGGAAGATAAAATAAAACATTTCATTTACCTACTCCATAGGACGAGTAACAGAAATCAACACTGGCACATGATAATAATAAGTTTATTAAATTTCAAGAAAAGGATGAACAAATGAATCTCAAGAAAGGCCAGACCCAGGGCAACATGAAGGACTTAAGTCAATAAACCTCCTCCCTAGAACACTTGCATTAAAGCAGCCCCATTCCAATGGCTGACTTCCTCTAAATCCAGAATCTTGAGAGAGGAAATCTAATCCGCCCAACTTAGTTCAGTTACTGCCTCCATACCCAACAACTATGGTGGGAGAGTCACCTAGTACAGAACCTGTACTGTAGGAAACTTATTCCCTGGCAGTCCAGTGGTTGAAAGTGAAGAATAAAAGTGTAAGTTGCTCAGTCGTGTCAGACTCTTTATGACACCATGGACTGTAGTCTGCCAGGCTTCTCTGTCCATGGATGTCTCTAGACAAGAATACTAGAGTGGATAGCCGTTCCCTTCTCCAAGGGATCTTCCCAACCCAGAGATCAAACCCAGATCTCCCGCATTGCAGGCAAATTCTTTACCATCTGAGCCACCAGGGAAGCCCCGCATTTCCAAAGCAGGGGAGACGAGTTCAATCCTTGGCCCAGGAACTAAGATCCCACATGCATCACAGTGCAGTCAAAAAATTTTTTTAATTAAAAAAAAAATCTAGACAGTAGATTAAACTGCTGAGCCCCTCACCATGAGGCCCTAAGTGCAAGCTATGTAGCCCTCCAAGAGTTGTCTACAGCAGTTCTGTAAAACTGTCTAGTATTGATCATCCCCAGGAAGGCCAATAGCTAATTGAAGTCCTTCCCACAAAGTCCTGAGAGGCTGAACTGATTCAATCAGTCCAAAAAAAAAAAGATTTTTGTGACTGTTAGCCATTTGGTTTCATTCTATATGCAGCTGGCAATGATGTTTTCCATTTACCAAAGATCTTATTTATGAGAACTTTTATCATCAATAGAAAGTCAACTCTTTATATTCTGCTTTTTATTGTGACTTGTGACTCTGACAGACCTGCAGCCATTCAGTTCCATAAACTACTCAGAGACCAATCTAAGACCAGAAATGAATTCTGGAAAAATCACACAACTAGGTTGCAGTGTCTTGAAGAGTAACCTCTATTTTTTAAATGCTGACACAGTTAAAATAATCTAACAGAACCCTATGTAGCCACCGCACCCCAGATACAACAGATGTCAACAGTTTGCCATCTTGCTTCAGATTTCCTTATCTTTTTTTTTCTGTTGTGCTGGGTCTTCATTGCTGTGTGTGGGCTTTCTCTAGTTTCAGAGAGTGGGGGCTATCCTTCCTTTCAGTGCACGGGCTTCTCATTGCAGTGGCTTCTCTTGTTGGGGAGCAAGGCTCTAGAACCATGGGCTTCAGTAGTTGTAAAGTGTGGGCTCATTAGCTGCGGCTTGTGGGCTCCTGAAGGGCTTCCCAGGTGGCTCAATGGGTAAAGAATCCGTCTGCAATGCAGAAGATGCGGGAAACACAGGTTCAATCCCTGGATCAGGATTCCCTGGAGGAGGGCATGGCAACCCACTCCAGTATGCTTGCCTGGAGAATCCTCATGGACAGAGGAGCCTGGTGGGCTACAGTCCATGGGGTCGCAAAGAGTCAGACACGACTGAAGCAACTCAGCATGCATGCACGGGACCTAAATCGTGGGCTCAGTAATTATGGCACAGGGGCTTAGATGCTCTGCAGAATGTAGAATCTTCCTGGACCAGGGATTGAACGCAAATCCCTTGCATTGCAAGATGGATTCTTATTCACTGTGACACCAAAAAAGTCTAAAAAGTTCCTTAATTTTTAGAGAAAGAAAACTTTACAGAGTTATAGCTACATCTCTGCCCCATATCCTTCTTCCCCTTTGCCTACAGGTAAGTGCCATCCTAAAGTCTGCAGTATCTTCAATTTTGTATCTATATGAGAAGATATACATTCACTAAACTTACTGTGCTCATCATTTCATGATGTATATAAGTCAAATCATTGTGCTGTGCTTGCACATAAGGTTTATTCAGACTTATACAGCTATATGTCAATTACAGCTCAATAAAATTGGAAGAAAATGAAAAAGGAGGAATAGAGGAAAATATTGAAACTCAGGACATCTGTTCTCAGAGAATTGTTTGTCACAGACATGGGTTTCCTTCAATAAAACATTTCCTTTGAACTCTTCCTATAAGTTGAATATGAATGTGCTGTTTTGTAATTAGACAAAACAAGTGTTATACACTTCTGGAAAAAATATTCAAAAATTAAAATAATTATTGATAAGGAAAAAATAAAGTCAGTAGTATCATTTCCAAAGGGGATTTTGATTTTCATTTGGATCTCAGGTGCAGGTGTTGAGTCAATTATTTTCCATGGCACCCCATTACTGTTCCTTCCATGCAAGGCTCTCTCTTGTTTTATTTATTTGTTCCTCTGATCTTTGTTCACTACCCCAGTCTCTCCTAGGCTAGGTTCCTAGGGGGAGCATCCCAAAAAAGTGAAAAAGTCAGGTGGAAGTTATATCCTTTATATTACTTAGCATTCAAAATCACCACTTCTGCTAAACTCTATCAGCCAGAGCAGTAACAAGCCCCTGCCTAGATTCAACAAGAGGAAAGATAGACTCCCACCTCTCAGTAGGAAGACTGTAATTTTTACTGCAAGACAGTATGGCAGGTGGGCTATCTATTTTGGTGGGCCACCCTTGGATAATACAATCCCCAAACCTACCTACATTGATAGATAGGAGAAAGAGACAACAATGAATGGGCAGGTGTCCATTGTTGCTGGAATACAATATGCAAGGTGGAGGCAACCAGATACAAGGCTGCAAGGACAGATCAGGCCAGGTTCTGGAGGGTTTTGAAAACCCATTTAGAAGAATGCTTATAGGCAAAGGAGGGCTTTGGAAGCCCCAGGATCCCTGTTCCCTCATTTCCATCACCCAGTACCTCCTCTGTGCTTGGTGAGAGAATCTCTAAGACCCTCCCTCTATGAGTGGCTGAGCAAAGGGACTCTCAGAGGCCTGCGCCCTCTGAGTAAGGGTCAAAGGTAACCAGACATCAGCCCCTACCCTTGTCTCCATGGGTGCATGTGTCCCCATCTATGTGGTCAAGAATAGTCTCTCGACCCCAGAGAGACATGGATGCTGCTGCTTGGGTGGCAGACAGGGAGTCTTCAGGGTGGCCTTCCAGGTCTACTCTGAATGGTCTTGTGCAGAGGAAGACCCACACTTCACACACACACAACCTGTAGCATTTCACATTAAGGATGTCAAGGAGACAGCATTTGTTTGATAGTCAGGAGTCCTATGTTCTAATCCCATCTCTGTCCAATCAGCTGTCAGCTTGGGGACACAATTCGCCCTGCTGGACCTTGCAGATAAATGCAAGAATTACACTAGATGGGCGTTTTCTCTAAGTACAGTCACTGGAGCTCAGCTATGAAAATCACCTAGCTGGAAAACTACAGTGAGATACCACCCAACACCCATGAGAATGGCTAAAATAAAAAAGATTGACAATACTAAATGCTAACAGAGAAGAGCAACTGGAACTCTCCTGCATTGCTGGTAGGGATGCAAGAGTGTAAACCCACTTTGGAAAAGTTTGGCAGTATCCACTAAAACTAAATACCTTCCTTAGCAGTTCTACTCCTAAAAGATATTAAAACATATGTCTGAAAAAAAGACTTGCACAAAATGATCGTAGTAGCTTTATCTATAACAGCCAAAAATTGGAAATAGTCCAGGTACCCATCAACAGGTGAACAGATAAACCATTAATAAAAAGAAATAAACATGGGTGATACATGGGTGGATCTCAGACACATTCCACTGAATGAAAGAAGTCAGAAACAAGAGTGGGTACGGTATGACTCCATTTATTATGAAGTCCAAAAACAGGTGAAACTGAACAGAGGATGACAGAAGTCAGAATGGTGTTTGCCTGGGGGCTGGAGGGTGGAGTGGGGAGACTGGAAGAATGAATATCCAGGGAAATTTCTGGAGAGATAGAATTGTTCTAAATCTTCCGTTCAGCATGCTAAGTCCCATCAGTCCTGACTCTTCTAGATCCTATAGACTGTAGCCCTCCAGGACGCTCTGTCCATGGGATTCTCCAGGCAAGAATACTGGAGTGGTTTGCCATTTCCTTCTCCAAGGGATCTTCCCCACCCAGGGATCCAACCGGTGGTTCTTGGTCTCCTGCATTGGCAGGCAGGCTCTTTACCAGTAGTGCCACCTGGGAAGCCCCTCAAAATCTGGATGGAATGAAGGTAACACAGATGTATGTATATACATTTGTCAAAGTGCAAGGAACTGTACATTTAACATCTACGTATGTACAACACTATCATACTACAGTTTTTTAAAAAAATAAACTATATTGTAAAAAATAATCTGCATGTTACTATTCTAATTTTTTAAAAAATATAATCATCCAGACTACCTGTTCAAATACAGCTTCCTGGGTATCCCTGACTTCCTGAGTCAACTGGTCCTCTGGAACACGGCCTGGGGATCGGCATTCTGAACTGGTCCCTGCTTTGGCAAGGGCGTGAGATGTGAGACCCAAGTCCCGGAGAAGGGCGGGGCGGGGGGGATCCCCACAGGCCGGTCCCCCGCTCACGACCCCACAGCACACGATCCCACCGCACACTCGGCGCCTCACGCTCTCCCCAAACCCCCCAGTCCTCTGTCCAGTCGCCCCTGGTAACCGAGAAAGAGCAGGAAAACCCTCAAAGTGCAGCCGCCAGGGAAGGGGCTGTCCACAGTGTCAGCGAGACAAGGGCAAATACAAAATGCGGGGTAATTGGCGGTTTTCTAATTCGCGGCCCTTTGTGCGGCGGCGCGGAGCCGGCGGCCGCGCTCCCCAGCCCGGGCTTTTCAGTCGCCGGGGGCCCGGGCCGCCGCGCTCCCCGCGCTCCGCAGCGCATAATTAATCGGGCTTCACAGGGCCCAGGACAAAGGCGCCCATTCACCCCGCCGCTCCTCCCCCCGGGGATATTGTTATTTCTAAAAACTGCAGCCAGCTGGGCCACAGAGAAACGTCAGCTCTGTGGGAGAATGAGAGGCCAGGCCGCGAAGGAGAGAGGGAGCTCTGTGTCCGCGCTCCGAGCAGGATTAGAGGGCCGGGGAGCCCGGGGTGGGCAGGGGGCCCGGGGTCTTTTCTCAAGTCCGCACGACTGCTCAGAAAGCCTTGTGATTTCCATGGGGCCCTGGAGGCGACTGCCATGGAGATGGTAATGGGAGGCATTGAGGCTGGTTCTTAGGGAAGGAGAGAGCGGATACATTCAGGACCTCGGCTCAGCTCCCGGGTTGGGGGCGGGGAGGGGGGCGGAGGTGCTGGATCGCCAGGTGGGAAGGCCGGGGTGCCCCCACCTGTACCCACCTCTGTTGACACCAGGGAAAATAGTGCAAAGAATAAAGGCCTGAGTCTAGATCCCGGCCGCCTGGGGTTGAGTCAGGGGCTGAGAATGGAAGACCCCACGGTTACCTGGCCTCTGCTCCAAGGACTACCTGGGGAACCTGTTCAAAGGGAGACCTATACTGGTCTCACCCCCAGAGAATCAGCTCCCAAGGTCTGGGCTAGGGCGCAGGTATCTATATTTTCATAAGCTCTCCAAGCTCTGCTGCAGCCCCCTGACCTGGCTGGATTATCTCTTAGTACTCACTGCCCCCCGGGAGGTGGCTCAGGTACCCCACTTCTTATTTCAAAGAGGAGAAAACAGGTTCAGGGACATAAATCCACCTGCCCAAAGTGATAGAACAGAGCTGGAATGGGACCCTGGGTGGCTGTGTGCAAGAACAGAGAGAGAGGCTGCTGAAAAGGAGTCTTCCTCTCCTCCCCAGAGCACTTTTTGACTGCTCAGGCCTGCTCTGGACTCCCTCTTCTGTGGCCTTTATTTGCATGAGATTGATCTGTCTAGTTATTCCAGTATGTTCTGTCTTGTAAGTTCACTGGAGTTTTCTCCTACCAGCTCCATCCGAGGCACCCTTGAGTAGAACCGAAAGATCATTTTGGGTTTGTGTCTTGCCCAGTGCTGGGAGAGCTCTGGCCAAGCCTCAGTGTATGTGAACAGCATCTCATGATTCCAGGTGCCAGTCCTCCAGGCAATGTTCCCCTTCAAAGCCCAGCACCCTCCCTGGGCCCAGCAGAGGGCCTTGTCAGGGGCCAACAGTCCTGGGCTTCACCTCTGCCACTGAACCCAAGGAAATGCGCACCCATTCATTCCTCCTCCCCAAACTGGGAGCAGTCATGAACAACCACCATGGATCTCCAAAACCTCAGCCTCCTGAACACCTCCCAGAACAAGCAGGGGCCTTTCCAAAATCCTGCCCATCCCAGCGCATTTCATGGAGACGTTCTGTCCCTCAGCTGTACTCTGGAAAATGTTCCCTCAGCCTAAGACTGCCAGTCCTGAGCAGGATCACAGGCCTGGGAGCCAGAGCATGCCATAGCGCCTCGCTCCTGCAAGTCAGAGAAAGGAAGCCTCCTTTGTTTTCAGAGAGCCCAGGCTGGCCTCTAAGGCCCAGAGAGAAAGTCCAAACAAGCTCACTCTGCTTCTACCAGGCCATGCCAGACACTGGAAAGTCAACATCATGCGATATTTGTATCTGTGGGCGGGAGAATGTGCAGAAAACTTAAGAACAAAGTGGAAAGAAAGAGAGCAAGAGTTCAGCCAAGGCCTGGCCAGGCCTCGGAGGGGGCTGTTCGGCTGTCCAGCAGCAAGCCAATTCAGGCACAGCCACTGGAACCAGCAGAGATTCCCAGGGGACCCTGTGACCCAACAGTCCCAGGCCACCAGCATAGCCTTAAGCAGAAAATCAAGCTAGCTGTCTCCTATTAAATAAACTTTATTTAGGGTATAGAGTGATCCAACACTTTTCTGAAAGTGAGAGGAAGAATGTTCAACTATAAGGAAACCAGACTACATAAAACAATGCCCTTGAAATACAGACTGAAGTGTTTAGGGGTAAAAGAGCAAAATGTCTCTAATTTGTTCTCAAATAATTCCATAAAATGTAAAAAATTGGTGAATCTTGGAAAAGGACTCACAGAAATTACCTGTAATAGTCTCATAATTTTTCTGAAGTTTGAGATAAAAATGAACAACAAACAGAAGGCAGCATACCACACCCACAAATAACACAGAATCAATATTCCAAATCCTATACCAGGGATAAGACTCAACTTTCTTGTCTGCATGCCTGTACACGTCTTTCACTCTCCCCTATTATATCAACCTGTGAACCCAAGTTGGTTTGAAGATCCTTAGGGATAAGGTCTGTATGGTTTATCTTTATAATCCTATTGCAGCTAGCACCATGCTTTGTAAACAGAAGACATTTAACCAAACCTGGCATCCAGTCATTGGCCATGGAAGGTTTCCTGTTCTAGGTGAGATGCAGGAAGGAGGAGGAGAAGGAGGAAACGAGAAAAAGGAATCAAGAAAAATGGTAGAATCTATAGAAGTTTTCCAGTGCAATACACTCATGGCAGAACTGATCTCTTTTTTCAAAGTTAATAATCAGGCCCACCTAATCAGATGCTTCCAAGAAGCCTGAAAAAAGTAACTCAGGCCCAGTGGGGCTGCCCCATCAGGTCCACTGACAGCAGCACTTACAGACCTTCACAGCCCGAACCCCGAACCTGGTCATGTTCACTTCAGCGTGTGGTTACAAGAGTCAATCATGCGTTTATTTCATCTTTGTCTCATTCTGAATGTTTCATGTGTGTGCATCTTTTCTCCCCAGTGAGATCATGGGAGGAAGGGTCTTGCCTCCTTCTGCCCTGGCACCGTGGCCAGCCTCATGGGTATGGTGGAGACACAGATGCACAATAAGCCCTCAAGTTCTCCCACCAGGGACACTATGTCTGGTTTGCTGTCTTCTACATCCTCGGCACTTAGCACAACAGTTGGCACATAGCTGGCACGCAGTAAAGACTCACTGAATAACAAAGTGCATGGAAGTCTTGAATTGAGTTGAGTCCAGTGGCCTTCTTTACCAGGACACACTAAGCAGGCTCTTGAGGGGTACACTTTTGGCCTCAGATGCTCAGCCACAGAGGTACAACCAGTGCAGGCCCCCCCTTCTCTGCCCATCCTCAGAGTGGTCCCTCTGGATGACAATTCTAAGACATTCCTAAGAAAGATGGCAGCACCGTCTCTGCAGCCAGGGTGGCATGGTCAATGTTGGGACAGAGGGGCCGTCCTGCCTCTTAGTGTATCTTCTCGTGGCTCTGGGGTGAGGCCGCCTTGGGAAGAGAAGCTTTGCTCAGCGCATTTCTGGTGGGGGCAGGATCTTCTGTGAGAGAGCTCGGGGTGAAGGTTACAGTACTCCCCGACCTCCACCTCTCACTCCACCCCTGCATACACAAGCATGGGCAAGGCTGGGTCTGGGGGTAGCACAGTGCAGCACCCAACAGGTGCCAACTTCGGCAGGGCAGCGGGCTTGGCAGGGGCAGGGAGGTGTGACCCCATGGTCACCAGGAACACCATTGTCTTCCTTGTGCCAGGGCACTTGGTACAGGGCAGTAGGACGGCTCCTCCAGGGTGCCAGCAAGAACAGAAATCTGGGGCATGAGGATCTTCAATCAGGCCCTCGGAAACTGTCCAGGCCTCTGGAGACTTGTGCGGTATTCCTCCTGCTGCCTCCTTGGAGCCTGGGCCTCACGTCAGTCCAGGAGAAGTTGGACACCTTCCTGGCCATAAAGGAAGGGACATTTCATGCTGCCCAGAGAAATCTCTGTGCATCTTGGGAAGTGGGGAAGTTCCTCCTTTAACATCACCCGTGGGCTGCGCCATCTTGACAAAGCTCTCCCTCTGTCGGCACCTCTCGCTGCGTCCCTGCGCTTCTCTAAAGGAAACCACTGGCTGGGCCTTGGAGGCAGAACTGGGCATGCTCCCAGCACTCTCCACGTTTGCTTTCAATCCAAGAAAACGCCAGGCTCCCGGGCTGGGAACTCCTACCATTCCCCCTTTCTTTTCTTTCCCCCTCCCCCTCACTTACCCTCACCCCCACCCCCAGGAGCTTCCAAAGTGACAACATGTGGGCCCAAATCAAACCCTTGTCCTCAGGCCCTTGCTGGCATGTCTCCCGGCTCACCCACCTTCCTCCTCCAGCTCCACCACTCGGTCACCCTCCTCACCCCTGCCCCTGCCATTCCTCTTTGTGGACAGCTTGCTAAATGCAGCCAAACTTCCCCTTTCAGTTCACAGGCTTCGTAAAACAGCTGCAAAAAGTCAGCAGCTCTGCAAGTTCTCTTGCAAATTTTGGCTGAGAGCAATGTCCGCTGGTTCTAGTCATTGCTCCCCTCTCCTCCCCCCAGGCTCGGAAGGCCCATGTCCTCCTCCAGGAAACAGTGGGGAGACCAGAAGCCCCTCCAGATCTGCCCCCTGAGACACAATCTCCTCAGCAATCTAATCTAGAGAGAAATCCCCAAGAGGGGCCTGGCTGAGTGTAGCCAAGGGGAGGAGACTGCCCACATACTGGGCTGGTTTCCTGACCCTGCCCAAGTCCTCTGGGTCCCTGGGTGTTCCACAAAGTCCCTCCAGCCACAGTCCTCTCATCTGGAGGACAAGGGATGAATGAATTGGTTGACCTTCAGAGTCCCTTCCAAGTCTGAAATTCCACAAATTGGTAAATTTTTCCTTAGGGTCCCCAGAGACAGCAGACAGTAGGGACTGTGCCCAGGGACAGGCATCTCACTGAGGGTGGTCTGACTCAAGCACAGGCTTCCGAAACTGCATTCTGTGTTCTCTCTGTGACACACAGCCCTCAGTAAAACAGAGGCACACACTCTCGATTCCTGATTGGACTCACCTGGGGAGGCTGCACAGTATGCATCCCGGTCTACATGTATACATGCATGCTGGGTTGCTTCAGTCATGTCAGACTCTCCGCGACCCTATGGATAGTATAGCCTGCCAGGCTCCTCTGTCGATGGGATTCTCCAGGCAAGAATACTGGAGTGGGTTGTCATACCCTCCTCCAGGGGATCTTTCCTACCCAGGGATCAAACCTGTGCCTTGTCTCCTGCTTTGGCGCGTGGGTCCTTTACCACTAGCACCACCTGGGAAGCCCATCCTAGGTTAAACTCCAGACCAAAGAAACTAGAGTCTCGGCTTAGAGCCTACTCATCAATCTGTTTGGGAAGTTACCTAGGTGATTCTGAATGAGCAGATAGGGTTCAGAAGCATTGTGGGAGAAGATTCTAGAAACTAAAGATGAAGCTCTTTAGTTTGGAAGGTGCCCCATCTGTCCCTTCTCTGCTGAGAAGGACTTGAGGCCAGTGGGATGAGCCCTGTGATGAGAGAGGCCTGTCTGTCATGGATGGGGTGAGGGCCTGCCCCACGATTGCCATCAGACACTGAGGCTTGCTACCCCCGCACCCCCGCAGGACACCTGGTACAAGACCAGCCTCTGGATGCTGGCTCCTTGGCCCTGCCTGTTCCCTAACAGGCTCCAAGGCCTCTCATGCACCCCCAGGGGCAGATGGCCCTGAGGCTGCAGTCCAAGAACTGGCAACCAACTTCACAAGAGACAGGAGGCCCCAGGGCAACTCCAGCCCTCCTAGGGCTTTGTGTGGATTAAGAAAAGGAAAACAGAGAAGGGAAACTGAAACTGGGCTGAAGGCAGTGAAGGAGAAAAAGACAAGAGAAAGGGGAAGGACTCTGAGGTCAGAGAGTCATGTGAATGGCATTTAGGGAACAAAGCCCCCAGTGCTGTTCCTCTGCTCCCCCTTCATCAGTCACCGCCTGGGCCTGGTAAGAAGCACTCTTCTGCTGGGGCCCTGGGCACAGACAGCCCTGCTGCCCATACAGAAAGCCCAGGTCCAGAAACCTGCCAATTCTGAGTCTGCAGCCTGGTCCATCTGCCCTCTAGGCCAAGCTAGCAAAGAGCCCTCCCCGCCTGGCACTCTCAGATGTCTACCACTTCTGCCCTCCAGCACTGGGGTCACACACTGGCCATCAAACTTGACCATTCCTAGAGCAAAGCATAGGCTAAATCCAACTCCCAATATGCTTGGCACCATATCAGGGATACCCAAGTGATGCTGTTGACTAGTTGTGTGACCTTGAGCCAGCCACCTCTCTTCCCTCCATAGGTCTCAGTGCCTGGTCTTGTCTGCTTTCCTGTGAAGACATGTTTGGAAGGAAGGGATGTCACTGTGCCGCAGAGGTCCAGTGCCTAGGCTCTGAGGACAGAGACCTGGGCTCGTGTCCCAGGCTCCGCCATTTACTAGAGTCGTGAGCTCTGTTCCCCTGTGTCCTCACCCGTAAGGTGAGAATTAATACAT
Organism: Antilocapra americana; assembly: GCA_007570785.1. Classification (NCBI taxonomy): domain Eukaryota; kingdom Metazoa; phylum Chordata; class Mammalia; order Artiodactyla; family Antilocapridae; genus Antilocapra; species Antilocapra americana. Next base: position 6,288,848 of record ML664199.1, read on the forward strand.
GGATAGCAGAAAAAGGGAAGACAACACAGGTCCAAACCAACATGGGACCAATATCTAAAATATACAAGGACCGCCCTTTGCAAATCAAAAGAAGAAAATGGCAACCGGAATATAAAATGGGGCAAAGGATATGAGCAGGCAGTTAATAGAGCTGCAAGATCATACACAAAAGAAATACCTGTTAACACGTCAGAGAGGTTCTATCAGAGAGGACTGGGGATGATTTTGCCCCCTCTCACCAGGGGATAATTGACAGTGTCTGGAGACTTTTTTGGTTGCCATGGGGTGGAGGGGGTTGCTATTTGGCATTTAGTAGGTAGAGACCAAGGATGATGCTAAATATCCTATAATGCCCAGAACAGCCCCTACAACAGAGAAAAATCTGGCCACAAATGGTCAGCAGTGTTGAAACTGAGAATCCTGGGACTAGAGAGATGGGTAAACCGGTGGATGTACAGGCCTGGCTGGGCCAATGAGCTGCTGAGGCATACGACTCATTAAAACAAATCCAATAAAAGGGTGGTGGTAATGGTTCCTAAATGTCTGGCAGACAGTAACAAGTTCAGTGAATGGTCACTACTCTGTTACTCTTCCCTTGAGGGCTCTGGACTGCTCATCGCCCTTTTGTTTGCTCCAGTCGGCAAAGCTGTGGGCTTCAGACCAGAGGGCCTCCTCTGTCACCCAGAGATGGGCACACAGCCACAGTGGGCAGCCCAGCTCTTGCCCCTGTGCCCAGGGGGGTGGTGGAATGGCAGGAAATGCAGAAGGGCAAAGAAGGAAAAAGGGAAAGGTGGATGGGAGTGCCTGGGCTGCAGAGTGAAGAGGAAGAAAAAGGAGACACTGCAAGCTTTGGGGTTTCACAACATGACAAAAATACCCAGAAAGGCAGGGAGTGGGGAGGGCCACAGGGTGAAGTTCAAGTTGAGCAATGGCTGTGGTTCTCTTCACAAATTCATGGAAAATCCTCTTTTCACACCCTCTGGTTCAGTTAAACTAGACCCTTAACCACCTCCACTGTGACCTAGAAAGAGATGCATCCCACAGCCACCACGGCTGGCACCATCTCCTCCTTGTCACTTCCTCCTTCTCCACTCCCCCTGGCCAGTTCTCCATCTCTGTTTTCCAGGGTGAAAATCCCCACTCTGGTTCCCCTAGAGCCTTAAAGCAATTGACAGGATACATACAATATCATCATCATCATCCTTACCATCATCTCATCTCTTAGCAATCAGGATCTGGGAAGAAATCACCTTCCTTACATAGCAGGCCCAGAGACCTTCTAAGATTCTTCAAGCTGAGCCCCAAATTTGGCTCTGAGCTTCCTGGTAGTCTAAATGAAATGAGAATTGGGGCCAGTTTCATGAGTTGGATTGCCCATAATCAGAAGCCCACCAGTTCCTCTGAGGATGCAGAGCTTTGCCAGAAACTGGATCCTGAAATATATTCAGCTCCCAGTCTTATAGCCAGCACTGGCTGAGGCAGTGACTGCTAGAGACAACGGCATCCCAAAATAAATGCAAAAGCAGACTCCTCCGGCCATTTTTCCAGAAAGCCCCACCATAAAAGAGGAACATAAGAAAGATTTTGTGGTGGCTAAATAACGTGATCCAAGAGGCGCTTGGCTCCATGAAAGCCCAAGTTGGTTCAGGGATAAGTCTCATCTGGAAGAATGGATGGAATGTGTGGCCTTTAAATAACCCCCATGAACTTTATTTCTCTCAACTGAGCTTTTGATAAAACTGGGGCAGCGGGAGGCAGTTGGAGGTTGTAACCGCTGACAAGGGTCTGGCAGGCAGTGCTCTGGCGCTGGGTGAGGGTGGGGCCAGGCGTCCCTGGCACCTTCAGAGGCATCATTCATGGATTCAGCTGTTCTCAGTCTCCCCCAAGGGCCCAGAACACTTAGCACTTTCTCATTTCACTCTGACCTAAAGTGGAACTTGCCTGAGAGACTGGAGGAAGTAGGAAGCAGGGCTCAGAGCAGGACGGGGGGCAGAACTGCTGGCCTGCCCCATAGCCTGGCCTCTCTTTTGGGTTGTTATTAAAAGTAGTAATAACCTGAATCCATTGTGGGTCTAAGCATCTTGTCACTACATCTGTTTAATCTTCACCACCAAGCTCTGATCGTCCTCAGTTTACAGATGAATAAACTGAGGCTCAGAGGGCTTCGCTGCTCTAACAGTTAGCCGAGGGTAGAAGCTACAGTGCCCACTCAAATCTGCCCGATTCCAGAGTTCACACGCATGTGACCGCTGCGCCATCACACCCCTCACACAGAAGGAGAGATAAAAACTGTGGGGAAAGTGAGAAGACAGTTAAGTTGTGGCATCAGAGCACAGGAAACATATGACTCTCAGAATGTGATCCTGGGGAAAGCCGGAAGCCGGCAGCCCTGTTTTAAACTGAAGGCCCAGGGGCTCTGAGAAGCCCTCTCAGAGGTCCAGAGCCCGCTGGGCCATAAACAGCAGTCGTGCCCAAGTGTCTATAAATATCGGGGGCGGGAGGTGTTTTGGGAGGGGTGCTACAGGTCAGTGGGTAAAGGATCCTGAGACCAAGCTCAGGAGGCTCCTCAGCTGCTTCTGGGGACCCCTCTGCCCGCCAATGAGTGCAGGACCAGGCTGGTTTGGGCCAGGGTCCCTCCTGGGGACAGGCGATTCCTGTCACTTGCTGACATCAGCAGGTGGACACCTCTGGGACGAAACAGAACCAGTGAAGCTGTCCTCCTAGGAGGTGTCCCAGTGACGCCCTCGTGACTCCGTGCCCCACCACTTTGATTGTGTACACTGACCTCCTTTAGAAGGTCTCTTTAGAGCAGGGATGGGAGTGTCTAGACGGCAGGAAAGCTTTCCAGATCAGCGAGCAATATGCTGACAAGCAGGGCCCGGGCAGAGCCCCAACTGATGACTCAGGAGGACGTGCCTTCTCTCTACAGACGTGTTCATCAGGACTGGCCAGGGCCCTCCCTGTGCCAGGTGTGAGGGTGAAGAGAGGACTTCCACCCAGTCCTTGCCTTCATGGGGTTTTCTGTCCAGAAAAGGGCACAGAATTGGACCCAACTTGGTGTGTCCTCGTTAGGAAAATTGAGAAAGGAAGTGAGAAAAGGAGGGATCCAGGATCTAACCACTTCTCCCCTCCCCCCTCCCCCTCAACCTCCAGGCACGCTGCTACTACCCTGCTCTCTGGCCTAGATTATTACGCTTGGGTCCTGCACCCAGCGAGCTTGCTCCTACCACACTGCCGTTCCCTTTGCCCTTCCACAAGGGTTCCCGTGAGTCAGTGTCTTCAAGTGTTACCTCAAATGTGCCTCCTCAAGCGGCTTTCCCTACATTGATACCATCCAATTAAAGGTCACAACAATGCCCCCTCTTCTGCCAGGCCACAGATGCTTCAGTAGGTACAATGCATGAGGGCATCGCTCACTAATTCCTCACAGCCTGTTCTCTTGTGGAATTTGGGGTAGATTTCCCCATTGGCCTTGACCCATGAGAGTGTACCCGAAGGACCCTCCCTGCCAAACATCAGCCAATATACTTGAATCAAGCCCGGCTTCTCCAACCCGCTGACCCCGGGACCAGTCCTCTCCCATTCTGGGGAAATTTCTTGCAGGTCTTGGGCATCCTTCCCCCTCACCCTATCAAGCAAGTGGTAGGACTGGGTATCTGGTCACCAAACTCATCTCCTCTCCCCAGGTACCTGTCTGGACTCCAGCTCCAGCTCCTCTGCCATCAAGCTGGTGGAGGATGAGCAGAGGCAGTATGTCTCTCCTCTGGGTTGAGGATGTTGAGAAGCAGACAGGTGTCCCTTCCACCTCTCTTTTCCCTGTAGCCACGGCCTCATGATCTAGGACACGGCAGAGCTGCAAGATGGAAAGAACCTCTGCTGGGAGGAAGGCTGCCTGCCAATCAGGGCACTCATCTTGGACTCTTTGTGAATAAAAAATAAACTTGGTGAAGATCCTTCATTTGGGAAGTTGGCCTTTTTTAGGACCCGGGCCCTGCCCTCAGGTCAACATGCCTGTCCCCTCCCCCAACTGCATTTCCCATCTGAACTTGTCCTCTCTTCCCCACCCCACACTCAGCCTGTGGGGATGACTGAGCAGCTGATAAATGAATCATTGCTTCTCTCGGGATCTGCAAGCTGATACGAAAGGCAGCCTGGCAGGGAGGGAAGGTGCTTCTGTCTACCTCTCTCTAAGCTTGGCTCTAGCAGTACAGCAGTATGGGACTTCCCGAGACTCAGCTTCCTCATCTTTAAAATGGGAACAATAGAATCTGCCCATACCACGACCCAGAGGGAAAGATGGGGGGTGGGGGTGGGTTGTTGATATGCAGGAGCAACCTGCTCTGAGCTGGACTCTCCAAACATTATCTCAAAGCGCTTAGATAGGGAATCAAGGTACACAGAGTTTTAGAAGTGCCTGCCAAGTTTACCTGGTCAGTAAATGGCTGCCCCACCCTTGACTTGGTCTTCCCCATCTTCTCTCTCTCACTGAATGGCACCAACCCCCACCCAAGAGCTCAACTCAGGGACCTCAGGTTATGCCTGACTCCTTCTTAACCCTCACCTCCTGCACACACTTCAGCACCAAAGCCCAGTTACTTTATTATAATGAATAGCTCTCCAGTCTAGCCTTTCCCTACATCTCTGCTGCCACCGCTCTGGCCCAATCCCCTGCTCATCTCTCCTGGACCCTGCAATGGCTTCCCTGTTGGCCTCCACGTAGCTCCACCTCCACACAGCAGCCCCGGGGCTGGTCAGTGCCAATCTGACCCTGTCAACTCTGAGGTTAGGAAGCTCAGTGGCTTCCTGCTGCTCATATGAGAAAGTCTTGCCATGCTCTTGCCTAGACCCACCTCTTCCCTGCCCCTCCTCTCCCTACTAGAACATCGGTACCATGAATGCCCTCCAACTCCCTCCTTGGTGGGAGCCCGTGCTGCTCCTTCTGTGAGGAATACCCGTCCTTCCCTTCTTGGCCTGGTTTACTCTTAATCACCCTTCCTATCTCAGGTCTGGTGTCACTTCTCCAAGAACTTTCCCTGACCTTCTTGACTAGGGGCCATCCCTTTATAGCAGTCATCTCTGTTATTATCTTATGCCTATTTGAGTAATTACTTGATGAAGGTCATCTCCCTCCCATGACTTTAGGCTCTGCAAGGACAGAAACTGTGACCATGTTGCTTACCATTGAAACCCAGTGTCTGACAGTGTCTGATTCATAGCAAGACTTAAATATTGGCGGAGTAATTGAATCAGTAAATGCTAGAATTGAACTCCAAGTCTGCATTAACCCCTCAGTTATCAATTGTTGTGGGAAATTGCATTTGGCTGCTTAAGCTACCTAAGCAGAGGTATCACAGACTGAGTAGCTGAAACAGTAGAAGTTTATCTTCTCATAGTTTTGGAGGCTGGAAGTCCAGGATCAGGGTGCTGCCAGTTTTCTTTCTGGGGAGACCTCTCTTCTCAGCTTGCGGATGCAACTTCTTGGCCTTTTCTCTGTGCACACGAGGGTAGAGATCTCTGGTGTCTCTTCCCATAAAGATATCAGTACTGTTAGATTAGGGCCCAACCCTTATCACCTCATTGAACCTCAATTATTAATTACCTTTTTAAAGGCCCCAACTCCAAATACAGTCACACTGGTTAGGATTTCGGCGTGTAAATTTTTGGGGAAAAAACTCAGTACCACGACATTCTGCCCTCTGGCCCTCCAAATTCACCTCCTTCTCACATACAAAATACATTCACCCCCATCCCAACAGTTCCAAAAGCCTTAACTCATTCCAGCATCAATTTCATGTCCAAAGTCTCATTAAATGTCATCTAAACAAGATATGAGTGAGGCTGGAGGGATGATTCATCCTCAGGTAAAATTTCTCTCCAGCTGTGAATCTGTGAAACCAGACAAGTTATGAATTCCAAAGCACAATGATGGGGGAATTCCCTGTGGTCCAGTGGTTAAGACTCTGAGCTTTCAATGCAGGGGGAAGGGGTGACCCCTGGTCGGGGAACTAAGATCCCACATACTATCTAGGGCAACCAAAACAAAAAAAAATTTTTTTAACTACATTTAAAAAATTAAGATAAGTTGGAGAAAAAAAAAACCCACACACACAAAAGTGAGACAGGTATAAAATAGATATTCTTATCCCAAAAGGGACAAATTTTTTGAAAAGAAAGGGGTAACAGGTCCCAAACCAGTCCAAAATTAGCAAGGCAAATTCCAGTTGATCTTAAGTCTCCAGATTGATCCTCTTCAGCTCAATGTCTTACCCTCTGTGCCCACTGGAGCATAACCCCATGACCTAGGCAGTTGTCCTGCCCTCTCAGCTGTGCTGGGCAGGCTTGCCCCTGAGGCACTAGCTGAGGGCATCTGGCCCTCTGAAACCAAGGAAGTGGCCCCACCCTTTGAAGGGCCTTGCAGTAGGAGCAGCAGCCCTGATGATCTCTGAATCATCTTCATGGTCATTTTCCCCTTTTCTTGAAAGATAGAGATATCGAAGCTGGCTATTCTATTGTCCTGCTCTGTAGATTCCAAAAATCTGACAGCTTTCCTTCACTCTGTTTTCTCTCTCCCTTTAGTCCCTGCTGGCAGAGATTCTTCAGGGATAATCCCACGTCTATTCCTGGCCTCAGCTGAGATGGCTGATTCAATTGGTGGATAATCTCATTACAGAATGATCATCCATCCACACCCTTGATGTTTTCTTCCAGAACACTGCTTTCTTATTTTTGAAATATGGATAAGCTGAGAATTTTCTAAATCTTTGAATTCTGGTTCCTTTTGCTTAACCATCTCTCTCCTCTCACATTTTACTATTAGCAGTAAGGAGAAGCCAGGCCACCTTCTCAATACTTTGCTTAGAAATATCCAAGGTTGTCACACACAATTTCTACCTTCCACAAGACACTGCAACACAGCTGAGACAAATTCCTTGCTCATTGCTAATGAGGATCACCTTGTTGACAGCTTCTAGTACCACGTTCCTCATGAGACCCCATCAGAAGCAGCCTTATTGTTCATAGTCCAGCAGCATTCTCTTTCAGATGATGTATCTATTCTCTACAGCTTTCTCTGTGGCTCTCATCTTTTCTTTCTAAGTCTTCGCCAGAATCACCTTTAATGTTCATATTTCCACCAACAGTCCCTACAGGGCAATCTAGGATTTTTCCAGCTCGAAACTCTTCAAGCCTCTACCCATTACCCAGTTCAAAAGCCACTTCTGGGACTCCCCTAGTGGTCCAGTGGTGAAGAATCTGCCTTCCAATGCAGGGAACGCAGGTTGGGGAACTAAGATCCTGCATGCCATGGGGCAACTAAGCTGCAACTGGAGAGAAGTACACGTACTGCAATGAAAGATCCTTTGTGCTAAAACTAAGACCTGATGCAGCCAAAAATTAAATAAATAAATAAATTTTTTTTTTAAAGAAAAGCCACTTCCATGTTTTTAGGTATGTGTTACAGCAGCAACCCTATGCTTGGTACCCTAATCTGTATTACTCAGGGGTCTCTAAAGAAACAAAATGAATAGCACAAACAAAAATGAAAAAGGAAATTTATTATAAGAAATTGACTTATGCAATTATGATGGCTGGAAGTCCAAAATCTGCAGAGCCAATGTCCCAGTTCAAGTCCCAAGGCTGGCAGGTGGCTATAGAAGCAGGAACAATCGACACCTCACTTTGAAAGTTGTCAGGCAGGAGAATTCTCTCTTACTCAAGAGAGGGTCAACATTTTGTTCCATTCAGGCCTTTGGCTGATTGGATGAGTCCCACCCACACAATGGAGGACAATTTACTTTTATTAGTCTACCAATTTAAATACTAATCTCATTCAAAAATATCTTTGCAGAAACACCCAGAAGAGTATTTGACCAATTATCTGGGCACTCCATGGCTTAGTCAAGTTGACACATGAAATTAACCATCACAGGAATCACATGAGAAAGTATATGTGACCACAGCTTAATGAGTATCAGGGCCAGTGTAAGCAAAGGATCAACCCTAAAGCTGGCACTGTGATTTGCCATCCACTCATTTCTCACACACCTACTATAAATGTCTCAGTTATCTATTGCTATATAACCAGCTATCCCAGAACTTATTAGCTCTCAATAGCAACAGTTTATTCTTTCTCATGAGTTTGTGGGTCAGGATTTGGGGCAGAGCTCAGCTGGGTGGTTCTTCTGCTCCAGACAACGTCAGTTGTGCCATTCATTCTGTTGGGCTAGGCTAGAAAGTCCAAGAAGACCCAATTGAACTATTTGGTAACTCATGACTTCTCATCAGGATTTTGGTACTTTATGACAGAGGATGAGATGGTTGGATGGCATCACCAGCTCAATGGACATGAGTCTGGGTAAACTCTGGGAGTTGGTGATGGACAGGGAGGCCTGGCATGCTGCAGTTCATGGGGTCACCAAGAGTCCGACACGACTGAGCGATTGAGCTGAACTGAACTGACCTCTCATCTCCAAGTGCTGTCTCATCAGTCTCTAGTCTGTCACGTTTCTTTACAGCTATGGCTTGCTTCCCCAGGAGCATTTCAAGAGGAGAAGCAAGCACTTACCAGGTCGATGCTTGAATCATGCTTCTGATGGCACATTGTCCAGAGCCAGTCACATGCCCAAGCCCACCTGTGGGAGAGGACTATCCAAGGGCATGAAGACCAGAATGTGCATGATTCCTTGGGTTACACAGCCTCCAATATAACAGGCAACCAACATATGAGGGAACACCAGTCCTGACTCTTGTCCTCAAGGATCTGACAGTCCAGCGCAGCATTTCCAAGTAGTACTGAGCCACAGCATCTCAACACCATTCATGCAAACACAAGCCCCAGTATGAATTCTTGCCATCTTTGGATAAAGCATCTCATTTTGTAAAAGCAGATTATCATAGAAGAATAAGTGTATGCACATATTTATCACTTTCCATACATACATTTTTTCAAAATAATTTTAAAGGAAAATATTGCTAGTTTCGCATATTTGTGGGAGTATAGAGTTGACCCCTGAACAACATGAGTTTTAACTGTGTGGGTCCACTTACACTCTGATTTTTTTCTGCAGTAAATACTACAGTACTACACAATCAGCAGTTGACTGAATTGAGGATGCACAACCACCAAAACAGAGGGTCAGTTATAAGCTATACACAGATTTTTGACATTGTGAGTGTTGGCACTGCTAATCCTCTGTGTTGTTCAAGGGTCAACTGTATTTTATTATATTCCACAACATACTGGGAAGACAGTTTGGGAAATGCCAGCCTAGTGACTCCTAGTAGGAATGGAAAGTTTGGTGGAAAAGGCTTTTTGACTCCTAGGGTCACAGACACAGGTGGTCCATGGTGTCTCAGAGACATCTCGTCCCACTAGGTTGGAAGGCCCAGGGTGTCTGTGGGACTCTCTGTTTTGTCTCCATGAGCGATTGGAAGTCAGGGAGCGTCCCACTAGGTTGGAAGGCCCAGGGTGTCTGTGGGACTCTCTGTTTTGTCTCCATGAGCGATTGGAAGTCAGGGAGCGTCATTCCTACACCACTGGAGGAGGGGCTGAGACAACACATGGCAGGGGCCTTGACACATCATTTGTGTCACCCTGCGCCCCCCTGCACCTGGCACATGGTCTCACACCGAACTCCACCCATTCCACCACATCTGACCCCACTTCAGAATGAGAACAAGTGCTTTTCAAGGGCTTGAAATTTTCATCCCTAAACCCAGACTCCAAAGCGCTGCAGAGAGAGAGGCCTCAGCTCTGAGCAGAGTGAGCAGGGCTGCTGGCCAGCAGGCCAGGGTTACTCAGAGTAGTATTGTCTACAGCAGAATCTCCAGTGGCAACCTGGAGATCCAATGCATTAGCCTGGAAGAGGGCCCAGGAATCTGCATTCCTAGCCTCCACATGGGTCCCAGGCTGCTAATCCCTTCCCAGGGTTTCCATGTGGTTGTTTTGGAAACGTCCCAGTGGGGTGGGGGTAGCAGAGGGTCACCAACCCTGAGGTGTGGCCCCAGGTTATATTCACTGCAGGCAGGGCACAGGTGACCAGTAGCCAGAGATGCAAGAAGCTTCACATGCCAAAGGGATTTTTTTCAAGATTCGTTTTTATTATTATTATTTTGGCTGTGCTGGGTCTTCATTGCTGCGTGTGGGCTTCCTCTGGTTGCAACAAGTGGGGGCTACTCTCTACTTGCGGTACATGGGCTTCTCACTGCGGTGGCTTCTCTTGTTGCAGAGCATGGGCTCGAGGGCACACAGGCTTCAACAGGGGCAGCATGGGGCTCAGTAGGTGCAGCTTGTGAGCTCTGGCGCGAAGGCTTAGTAGTTGTGGCACTCGGGCTTAGCTGCTCCAAGGCAAGAGGAACCTTTCCAGAGCAGGGGTGGAACCCGTGTCTCCTGCATTGGCAAGCAGAATCTTAGCCATTAGACCACCAGGGAAGTCTCAAATGAAGTTTTTATTTTCAGACTTTTGATAAATACGTATGTGTGTGTGTGTGTGTGTGTGTGTGTGTGTATGTATTTCTTTTACAACCGCAGAAACAACTAGCCTCTAGTTTCCCTCCACAGAAAAATCCCCAGAGATTAAATTGTTTTGAGTTGTATTTTGGAAAAAAAGAGAAAATTGGATCTTGGTTCTGAGTGGGAGGAGGGCTCAGAAGAGGGGAAGGGAAATTAAGAAAGGAGGCAAAAGGTACAGAATTCCAGAAACTTCCTTATGGTTTTCTACCCCCTGTATCTTATCTACTGTGTGGAAAACCCAGACTGGACCCACCCACTCTCCCTGCCTCACTGCCCCTCATTCCAAATGTACCCATAATCCTTTCAGAACCAGGACCTAGTGAAAGAAGTCAGAAGGAATACAATCTCACTTGTTGTGGAATCTAAAACAGATCTTATAGAAACAGAGAACAAATTGGTGGTTTCTTGCCACCAGAGGCAGAGGTGGAGGATGGGGAAAATGAGTGAAGGTGGTCAAAAAGTAAAACTTCCAGTTATAAGTTTTATAACTTCCAGTTATAGAATTAATAAATTCTTGGGATGTACTCTACAGCAAGGTGACTACAATTAACATGACTGTGTTGTATATTTGAAAGTTGCTAAGAGAATAGATCTCAAAAGTTTTTATCACAAGAAAAAAATTATAGTTATGTGAGGTGATTGATAGATGTTGGCTAATCTTGTTATGATTATGATTATGATTTCACAATGCATCTATCAGATCACTGTTTACTCACCTTAAACTTACACAGTGTTATGTGGCAATTATACCGCAATAAGCCTGGAAAAAATTAAAATTCAAAAATAAAAGGCCTCGATCCACAGTGAGCTCAAAATTAATTCCAATGTTGAATATTTGGAAGGCAGATATTCTTGATTAGCTCAGCCTGAGGCTTTAACAAGCAGTCAGACTGGGGTGAGAGTTGACATCCTGCAAGAGGGCATTATTTATGAACTTTGAACATTTTCATCTTACGTCCTAATTCCTGTGACAATATGCTTATCAGGTTGCCCAGGTACTTTCATGTCTGCATTTATGCTTGTTTTATTTATTTTTTAATGGAATCATTTTCTTTTTTTCTGTAGTTGCAAGACGGGTTTCTCTTTTAGTTGCTCTGCAACATGTGGGATCTTAGTTCCTTGATCAGGGATGGATGTCCCCTGCATTGAAAGTGGGATACTTAACCACTGGACCACCAGGGAAGCCCTGCATTTGTGTTTGTATTATGTGAGTTCTTCTACCACTTAAATTTAAAATACATACATATATATATATATATATATATATATATATATATATATATATATATAAACCAAGGCCTCCGCACTGGGTTATCAGCATTGCCTAAAGCCCTCCCCTCAGGCCTTGTCTCCAGAATGTCCAGGTCTCAATGCCTATTGGACCCTACCCCAAAAGGTTTGTGGGTAGAATTTAGGGATCCATGACTTCGGAGGAGAAAAATATATATATTTGCACAAGCCTCAGACTGAAATTTAGCATTTCCTGTATTGTAAATGCTGGGAACAATCTACAGCAGTATTTGCAGAAACTGTGACCTTTCACCAGTAGAAATCAGACATTTTGCGATCACATTGGAATTACTGCCCATCTTTTGAAATATCTACCCATCTCTACTTTTAAACGACCACCACTAAAGTGTCAGTAAAGAAGCCTGCTACTCTTTCATAAAGCTATTTCCTTCATGGTTTGATCTCTACATTTTTGCACCACTGGTTTCTTTTGTAGACCTGTGGATTTGATTGTATATGTTTGAAAACACCAAAAAAAAGTCTGTAGGCTTCAGCAGATGTCCACTGTGTCCATGGTCCATGAAAAGTCATGTCCTAGAGTTCTCAGTCCTAATAGTCCTTAGATGTTTTTCCAGTATGAAAACACCAAAAGTGTTCCTCTACCCTAGTAATTACATTTTTGGTATTTTCTTGGGAGAAAGCTTTAAGAGCCAAAAGCTGTTATGTAATCCTTGCCTTTAAACAAATGTGCATTTTATTCATCACAATGGTATCTCTTGACTTTTGGAAAACAGCGGCCACATCTGCAGGAGAGCTCCCACTGATCAGTCTGGTTTCCAGACCCCGTGCAGTAACCTGCTCCCACATGCGGGCCCACTGACTCGAGCATGTGGATCTAGGCAGGGCCGTGGGACCCAGAGCAGGTCACTCCCACTACTCCCAGCATGAGGCTGGCCCCAGGAAATACTCAACAGGTACAAGCTCGCTTGGGTGGAATATGCCTAATGCCCTTCCCCCACCACCCCTACTTCTCCACCAGCCCCCAGCCTCCTAGCCCTGAAATAGAGTTGTCACAGCCAACAAATGGAAATACAACACGCCTGGTTAAATCTGAACTTCAGACCAATAACGAATCACTTTTACTATAAGTATGTCCCATGTAATATTTGGGATATACTAATACTTTAAAAGATTCTTTGTTTATTGAGGAACCCCTACCCTCTCTAGGAGCCTGTTCCCAGAAAGGTCCCTACCCAGGTCTAGCTAAAGGCTATGCCCGATCCCAGGTTCTCAGCTGAGACTCCTGCCTCCACCGAGGGTCCCTTCCAAGACCACTGGATGAAAGGAGTGGGGCCAGGGAGACACTCAACTACCGCCCACAGCCCTAGCAGTCCACCCCTCAGCCACTCCCAGTCACCGGCTTGTCTCAGGACACCCCCTCCTCCAGTCAGTAAGAGGAGAGAACTGGTCCAGGGAGGAATTCTAAGCTCCCGCCATGCTCAGAGTTAGATTTAGTAATACTGTTGGAAAGAATCTTTAACCTCTGCCTGCATGAAAAGGACATTTCCAAGCCCAGTCCTCCTTAGGAAGCAGCCTATCCCCTTCCAATTACCTCAGCCTTGGAGCTCCTCACTCAATCACAGCTCCCGCAAATAAACCTACCGGGACACCGTGGGAAAGGACTCAATGACCAGATACCCACAAAAAAACACATGGCAGCGAAAGTAAAGGCATGGAGAGGTACACAGGTGCGTTCACTTAAGAAACAGTGAGGCGCCATCTGGGCTTCCCTGGTGGCTTGGTGGTAAAGAGTCTGCCTGCCAGTGCAGGGGACACAGGTTCCATCCCTGGTCCAGGGAGATCCCACATACTTTGGAGCAACTAAGTTTGTGTGCCGCAACTATTGAGCTTGTGCTCTAGAGCCCAGGAACCACATCTCTTGAGCCCACATACTACAACTACTGAAGCCCACACTCTAGGGCCACAACAAGAGAAGCCACCATGATAAGAAGTGGAATTCTGCAGTGAGGACCCAGCCCAACCATAAACAAATAAATTAAATATTTTTGAAAAATAAAAGAAACAGTGAGGTACCATCAACAGATTAACTGATAAAGATATTTTATATAGTGCTTGCTTCGGCAGCACATATACTAAAATTGGAACGATACAGAGAAGATTAGCATGGCCCCTGTGCAAGGATGACATGCAAATTCGTGAAGCGTTCCATATTTTTTAAGCTGTGGTACATATACACAATGGAATATTACTCAGCATTAAAAAAAATTCATTTGAAGCAGTTCTACTCAGGTGGACGGAACTGGAGCCTATTATCCAGAGTGAAGTAAGCCAGAAGGAAAAACAACAATACAGTATACTAATGCATATATATGGAATTTAGAAAGATGGTAATGAGAACCCTGCATGCGAGACAGCAAAAGAAACGCAGATGTATAGAACAGACTCATGGACTCTGTGGAAGAGGGCAAGGGTGGGATGATATGGGAGAATGGCATTGAAACATGTTAATTATCATATGTAAAATCAATCGCCAGCCCAGGGCTGATGCTCGGGGCTGGTGCACCGAGATGTCCCAGGGGGAGGGAATCGGGAGGGAGGAGGGAGGGGGGTTCTGGAGGGGGAGCATATGTAAACCCATGGCGGATTCATGTCAATGTGTGGCAAAACCAACACAATAAAGTAAAGAATATTTTTAAAAAAAGATATTTTATATATATTTATACACACACACACAATGAAATACTACTCTGACATAAAAATAGATGAAACTTGCCATTGGTGCCAACATGAATGGAGCATGAGGGTATTATGCTAAATGAGTCAGATGGAGAAAGACAAATACCATATGATTTCACTCCTGTGTGGACTCTGAAAACAAATTAACAAAACAAAAATGAATAAACAATCAAAATAACACTTAGATGCAGAGAACAGAGTAGCAATTATCAGAGGGGAAGGGCTGAGGGGTAGGGAGAGCAAAATAGGTAAAAGGGCTCAGTTCAGACGAACAGTGGCAGATGGAAATTAAATTTTTGGTTGTGAGCAAAACTCTATGGTATATAGAAGTAGGAAAACAATGTTCTATATACCATACAGTATATATTGTGATCCACACAGTCAAAGGCTTTGACATAGTCAATAAAACAGAAGTGGATGCTTTTCTGGAACTCTCTTGCTTTTTCAATGATCTAGTGGATGTTGGCAATTTGATCTCTGGCTCCTCTGCCTTTTCTAAAAAAACCAGCTTGAACATCTGGAAGTTCACGGTTCATGTATTGCTGAAGCTGGGCTTGGAGAACTTTGAACATTACTTTGCTAGGGTGTGAGATGAGTGCAATTATGCAGTAGTTTGAGTATTCTTTGGCATTGCCTTTCTTTGGGATTGGAATGAAAGCTGACCTTTTCCAGTCCCGTGGGCACTGCTGAGTTTTCCAAATTTGCTGGCATAGTGAGTGTAGCACTTTCACAGCATCATCTTTTAGGATTTGAAAGAGCTCAACTGGAATTCCATCACCTCCACTGGCTTTGTTTGTAGTGCTTCCTAAGGCCCACTGACTTCACATTCCAGGATGTCTGGCTCTAGGTGAGTGATCACACCATCATGATTATCTGGGTCATGAAGATCTTTTCTGTGTAGTTCTCTTGTATATTCTTGCCATATCTTAATATCATCTGCTTCTGTTAGGTCCATACCATTTCTGTCCTTTATCGAGCCCATCTTTGCATGAAATGCTTCCTTGGTATCTCTAATTTTCTTGAGGAGATCTCTAGTCTTTCCCATTCTATTATTTTCCTCTATTTCTTTGCACTGATTACTGAAGAAGGCTTTCTTATGTTTTCTTGCTAGTCTTTGGAACTCTGCATTCAAATGGGTATATCTTTCCTTTTCTCCTTTACTTTTCGCTTCTCTTCTTTTCACAGCTATTTGTAATGCAGGCCTCCTCAAACAGCCATTTTGCTTTTTTGCATTTCTTTTTCTTGGGGATGGTCTTGATCCCTGTCTCCTGTACAATGCCACAAACCTCCATCCATAGTTCATCAGGCACTCTGTCTATCAGATCTAGTCCCTTAAATCTATTTCTCACTTCCACTGTAGAGTCATAAGGGATTTGATTTAGGTCATACCTAAATGGTCTAGTGGTTTTCCCCCACTTTCTTCAATTTAAGTCTGAATTTGGCAATAAGGAGTTCTTGATCTGAGCCACAGTCAGCTCCTGGTCTTATTTTTGCTGACTGTATAGAGCTTCTCCATCTTTGGCTGCCAAGAATAAAATCAATCTGACTTTGGTGTTGGCCATCTGGTGATGTTCATGTGTAGAGTCTTCTCTTGTGTTGTTGGAAGAGGATGTTTGCTGTGACCAATGCATCCTCTTGGCAAAACTCTATTAGCCTTTGCCTTGTTTCTGTACTCCAAGGCTAAAGTTGCCTGTTACTCCAGGTGTTTCTTGACTTCCTACTTTTGCATTCCAGTCCCCTATAATGAAAAGGACATCTTTTTTGGGTATTAGTTCTAAAAGGTCTTGTAGGTCTTCATAGAACCATTCAACTTCAGCTTCTTCAGCATTTCTGTTTGGGGCATAGGCTTGGATTACCGTGATGTTGAATGGTTTGTCTTGGAAACTAACAGAGATCATTCTGTCATTTTTGAGATTGCATCCAAGTACTGCATTTAGGACTCTTTTGTTGCCCATGATGGCTACTCCATTTCTTCTAAGGGATTCCTGCCCACAGTAGTAGATATAATGGTCATCTGAGTTAAATTCATCCATTCCAGTCCATCTTAGTTCGCTGATTCCTAGAATGTCGACATTCACTCTTGCCATCTCCTGTTTGACCACTTCCAATTTGCCTTGATTCATGGACCTAACATTCCAGGTTCCTACGCAATATTGCCCTTTACAGCATCAGACCTTGCTTCCATCACCAGCACATCGACAACTGGGTGTTGTTTTTGCTTTGGCTCCATCCCTTCATTCTTTCTGGAGTTATTTCTCCACTGATCTCCAGTAGCATATTGGGTACCTACTGACCTTGGGAGTTAATCTTACAGTGTCCTATCTTTTTGCCTTTTCATACTGTTCATGGGGTTCTCAAGGCAAGAATACTGAAGTGGTTTTGCATTCCCTTCTCCAGTGGACCACATTTTGTCAGACCTCTCCACCATGATCTGTCTCTCTTGGGTGGCCCCACATGGCATGGCTTAGTTTCACTGGGTTAGGCAAGCTGTGGTCTGTGTAATCAGACTGGCTAGTTGTCTGTGACTGTGGTTTCAGTCTGTCTGTCCTCTGATGCCCTCCCTTAGCCCCTACTGTCTTACTGGGGTTTCTCTTAACTTGGACGTGGGTTATCTCTTCATCGCTGCTCCAGCAAAGCTCAGCCATTGCTCCTTACCTTGAACGTGGCATATCTCTTCACAGCCACCATTCCTGACCTTGGATGTGGGGTAGCTCCTCTCCACAGCTCGCCACTCCAGCACTGCACAGCCGCCACTTGTGGCGCAGCCACCGAGGTAAATGGCAGGGAGGGAGCACAGTTCCACCCATCAACAGAAAATTGGATTAAAGATTTACTGAGCATGGCCCTGCCCATCTGAATAAGACCTAGTTTCCCCCTCAGTCAGTCTATCCCATCAGGAAGTTTCCATAAGCCTCTTATCCTTCTCCATCAGCAGGCAGACAGAATGAAAACCACAATCACAGAAAACTAACCAATCTAATCACATGGACCACAGCCTTGTCTAACTCAGTGAGACTATGAGCCATGCCGTGTAGGGCCACCAACAACAGATGGGTCATGGTGGAGAGTTCTGACACAATGTGGTCCCCTGGAGAAGCGAATGGCAAACCATTTCAGTATTCTTGCCTGGAGAACCCCATGAACAGTATTACGCCCATTAACAGATGAGAAAACTGAGGAACTAAATGAACATCTTGGTAGAGATTCCAGCCTCTGGCCTGGGGCAAACTCCAAAATACATCCTTAACCCCAAGGCTGAAACGAGAGACTTGTGACTGTTCCAGTTCAGTCTCCAGATAGTGTGTGTACACACACACACACACACACACACACACACACGTGTTCACAGGTGGACATGCCCACACCCTACCCTGCAGCAGGAGCTCCTGGGCAACATTTTCATCATGGAAAGTGCTGGAGGGGCCCTGGCTGGCAGAGAGGTTTTAAGCTAGTTCTTCCTCCTGCTGGTTCTCCTCAGAGACCAGTTCTTTTCCTGGACAGGCTCGGTTCCTGAGTGAGGCAGGCCTGGGAGCTCTGCGGAGAGACGTCATCAGGGTCCCCTCCCTGACTAGAGCCCCAGGGACCTTCTGGGGTGAAGGCAACTGAGAGGGCAGGCTTCCCTCTATCTTCCTTGTTCACCCCCTGCTCCGGGGAATGGGACCCACAGGGAAAGAGCTCTCAGCTGCCAAGAGCGCTGGTCCCCCAAGCCCACCCAGGGAGGAAGAAGAGAAGTGCCCTGAAGAGCCCCTCAAAAGGGCCGTGTCAGGGTTACCTGCCTCAGGGACGTTCTCAACCCCAACCAAAGAAGAGGGCGCCCTTCACAGCCTCCACCTCTGTGCTGGGGCTTGGCCATTAGCTGTTCTCAGATGGAGGTGCTCTCTGCCCCACCCCCACCCCCTACTCGGTCTCCAGGGGAGACTGGAAGCAGCTTTGATGAAGTCTATCAAAGAAGCCTTGTTCTTAACAGCTGTTTCCTGGGAGGGCAATTGGAACAACAATAAACCCTCACATCTGTGTAAGGGGCTGGTGGCAGGTACTCCACCCTCAGCCCTGTTAGAGGGCTCCTGCTCGTCCGCAGGGGGTGAAATGACTGCGCCCATCAGAGAGATACCATTTAGGACCATTCGGACTGGAGGGGAACACCCACCATTTTACAGATGAGTAAACTGAGGCCAAAGCACCCTCTGCTCCCAAAGGGCTCCCTGCACAGAGCCCACTTCCCCAGGCACTCTCCTCTGGATCAGGTCACCTCCACTTACACAAGACAGGACTGGCCCACAAAGGTGTGGGAGGCACACGGGAGGATAAAGCCCACGCCAAAGGGAAGCCTAAGTCTGCTTGGAGAGGTCTGCTTTGGCCCTTCCCCTGCACGAGCTATTGCCCCTTTTTCGGCCACCATTTTATTCCTCAGTCTGCATGCGCGTATGTGCTCAGTCGTGTCTGACTCTTGGGGACCCCATGGACTGTAGCCCGCCAGCCTCCTCTGTCCAGGGGATTTTCCAGGCAAGAATACTTGAGTGAGTTGCCATTTCCTTCTCCAGGGGATCTTTCCAACCCAGGGATCAAATCCACATCTCCTGCCTATCCTTCATTGGCAGGCAGATTCTTTACCATTGTGCCACCTAGAAGATTTCAATCTGTGGATTTATGTAAATCAGGGTTTCTCAGCCTTGAAACTATTGACATTTAGGGCTGGTTATTTCTTAGTCGTAGGGGCTGTTCTGTGAACTGTAGGATGGTGGGCAGCGTCTCTGATCTCTACCCAGTAGCTGCCAGCAGCACCATCTCCCAATTCTAACAATCAAAAATGTCTCTGACGTTGCTGAACATCCCCTGGGGCAAAACTGTGTCCAGCTGAGAATCACTGATGTAAGTGGACTTAAAGGCTCTTGTATGGATATCCCATGTCTTATCAGGAAAGGAGGTGACTGAGGTATTCCCTCCTGAGGTCGGAGCTTCAGTGGGACAGACAGGATAACAGATGTACCTAGGACGGGGGGGGGGGGGGGGGGGGGGGGGGTGCCAGGAGATCCTGGAAGAGGCTGAATTCAGGGAAATCACTGGGTTTCTTCCAGGAAGACTTCCTGGAAGAGGAGGATCACAATCTGGTCCTTATGTAAACAGTTCAGGAAGGGTGCAGGTTGATAGAAAAGTCTCAAAGGCAGTGAGAAGAGCCCAAGGTTGGAGGTGGTGAGCGGTGACTTTCCAGGGAGGGGGCAGGAGGGTGACCACCACTTGCTGGATTTTAATCTGGGGTGTGTTAAGACTGTCCTGCAGAGCAGGTCATGGAGCCCAGAGCATGGAATATCCGGGGGGGTTAGTGGGAAGGGAGAAGATGGGGAAAATACTGCCATGTCAGAGGTCCTGGTAGGCTTGTTATGGGCTTGTTGCTCTGAGTCCCTAGCACCTAACACGGAATCAGGCTAAGGAAATGCAGAGGTGATGAAACTACTGCCAGTGTAGAGAAGAATCCTGACAAGGCAGAAGGTGGGCCTGGGCTCTGGAGGGCTAATAGGACCATTTGTAGATGCTGAGGGTGCTGAGGAGGGGACCTGGCTGGAGGGCAAGCAAGGGCCCTGGTTTCTCCGTGTCTGCCCTCACCTGTCTCCCCCCGTGGTCCCTGTGGGATAGGGGTGGGGGAGTGGGAGATGCTGTAACTATGCGTAGCTGCTGGGCATGGAGCAGACCACCTGGCTTCCTGCCAGTCTGCAGGTCTTTCTCTCTGGCAGAGATTTCAACGGGCTCTCCAGAAGAGAATGTTGAACCCCTTGGCCTAGGGAGCTCCCTTCTCAGACAGAAACAGTGGCTCCCACTCCCCAGTCTGGGCTTCCTGAGCCTTGGGTACACGTCCACCCTCAGACTGGGCTACCTGTCTGAGGGGAGGGGTGACACCTTCCCAGTGGTCACCGAAGGGAAATGTGAAGTTTGGGGCTGGTGCTGCCCACAGGGAGCTTCTGGGTGATCTGCCAGCAGGGGGCGCTGTGGACTCAGACACAGTTCTTGAGCTGCTGCAAGGGTGGAGACTGGTCTGGCCTCCCTCACCTCCTGTTTACTCTCTTACAATCCTCACCCCAGCCAGGCTTGCCTGCCTGGTACACAGCACGGCCTCCACCTCCTCCCAGCTTCCCATCCCAACCCCCTTCTTCTCCTCTCCTCTGAATCAAGAAGGAGGAGAAGGAATGTATATGCCCATTGTGCAGATGAGGAGACTGAGTCATACAGAGGCAAAAAAGACTGGAAGGGACAGTAGCAGGGCAGAATGGAGAGAGTCTTGGCTTTGGAGCCAGAAGACCCGGGCTGCCAGCATGCCAGTTCAGCATCTCGCTCCCTGTGTGGTTGGGGTCAGACTTTGGGGCCTTAGTGAGCAAGCCCACTGCCGTTGTCATAAGAAGATGAGTGTGGCAGCCCACACCACCCCCAGGCTGAGGACAATTCTGATGCTGGGAACACAGCCCCATGGGGACAGCACTGGGTCCTGGGAGGAAGGGCTGGCAAAAGGGGACGAGGAAGCCTTGCCTAAGCCCCTGTTTAGGGAACAAGAGCAGACAGCCAGAAAGAAGACGAACAGGAGGCTCTGAACAAGTGCAGAGGGGATGAAGGATGTGCTGGAGAGTCTGGGGAGGGGAGGGAAGGGCTGAGGCGTGAGCCACTCTGAGTTATCTGCCTTTCCTCCTAGGTCCTAGTGATTAATAACAAGAGTAGAAACCATGAAAGTTATTTGCTACCCTCTCATGATGTGCCAGGCTCTGTGCCAAGCACTTAACGGACTCAATTACCTGTCCTGGGAGACAGGTAGTGATATTACCCCATTTGAGAGATGAGGAGAAGAATGCTCAGAGATCAAATAACTTGTCTGAGGTCCCCAGTGGGAAAGGGGCAAAATGAATTCCCTGGTGTGGACCCCCACACTCTTGATGGTTCAGGGTCAAGGGAGAGAGAGGTTGAAGGCCCCTCTGCATCTGGGGTCAGGGCTGAGTCTGTGGCTGGGGGAGGAGAATAGGGCTCTGTACTCTCAGCCGCTCAACACAGAGTGGACAGAGCCGAGTGGAGCACTGAGGAAGTAGCGGCCCACAAATCTATGCAGCGGCCTGAACAACATAAGGAAGCAGTCTGGCACAGCTCTTTCCAGCATAGCATGCTCATGGGTTGTGCATGTCCTGCAGTGCTGGGACAGGAGGGCAGGGAGGCAGGCAGGAGCCACCAGGAGGGGAGGGTGCCATCACATCAGCTGGGTGGAGGATGGCCCAGGAGGTCTGACTGGTTCCACTAGCCACGCTTAAGAAAAGAGATGAGATCTTAGGAAAAGATCTAAACTGTTATAAACACTGGGGGTTGTGGGGAATGGGGAAGAAGGGAGGAAGACTTGAGATACCAGTGTTAGAATCCACTAGATGAGATGGCTAATCAGATGTGGTGGACAGAGGCCACGGTTAAGGATGACTCAGCCTTCGGCTTAGATGGTAGGGAGTCTTACCATGAACCAACGTCTTAGCACACAAGTGACGGAAGGGGCTAGTGAGAAAAAGATGACAAGTGTGTGCGTGCCAAGTCACTTCAGTCATGTCCAACTTTTTGCAACCCTATGGACAGTCTTGTGTCAATGGGATTCTCGAGGCAAGAATACTAGAGTGGGTTGCCATGCCCTCCTCCAGGGGATCATTTTGACCCAGGGATTGAACCCAAGTCTCCCGTGGCTCCTGCATTGCAGACATTCTTTACTGTTGAGCCAACGGAGAGAGGTGTGTGCAGGCTATGAGAGTGTAGGGGAGCTTCAGGCTCAGGGTTAAAAGGGATAAGAGCTCAAACTACCGCTGAAATCAAGCTATACTCTCTAACTGAGGAAAGCAGGCGGGTTGACTAGCATTTGAGCTTAGTCTGCAGCCAAGGAGGAGAATACTACAGCAGAACACCCACTAGACTAAGCTGACGATCCTGTAATCTCAAACTTGAAAAGGATCCAGGGGTCTGGGCTGAGTTCAACAATGGTATCTGTCATTCTCAAGGTGTGCATGTTGCTGAGAACATTAATAAGAACTCAAAAGGGAACCTGAAAGATTCCAAGAGCAGATGTAACCAACTGACTTACTTACTGTTCTTAAATCGTTGAGGAGTGACCTCTTCTCTGAACCCCTCCCTTAGCTCCCTTTTTCCTTCTCTACAGGACCCCAGTCTATTGGCTGGTTAGTGGTCACTGCCAAGCACTTTTTCACATTTATGATGTCCTTGGTTCCTCAGCGGTGGCCCCCACGTGGCAGGGCAGTTGGGGGACAGACACCCAGATAGACTGGGCTGTGTGGGGCTGAGCCCAGGCCTGCTTCTCCAGGACTCTTGGGGCCCATCCCCTCCCTACTTGGAGCAGCAGTCTGCCCTGATCCAGGAAGCCAACGCAGCAGCTGGTGTTGGGGCGCAGAGTAGGGAGACAGGGAGAACGGGGGCGGGGGCGGGGAGCAGCCCCTGCCCAGCTGTGTTATCTGCTCTCAGGATCCTTTCATCGGCTGCTAGGGCAACAGGAGTGACCGCAGCAGTGGGTTTTTTTGGTCTTTTTGTTTGGTTGTTTTTTCTTTTTCCTTCTAAGAACAATTCATTTTAGTCTCACAACTGGAGTAAACGTGGTGGGTGTTGAGAAACCTCCCCACCCCCCTTCCCTGGCCCCAGGCAGTGACATTTGAGGAGCTGTCTCCTGGGGCCACAGAGGATGGGATCGGGGCAGTTCAAAGGGCTGGCTCCTTTCCCTACCCCCCGCCCCACAACCTTCCCTCACCACCTCCCTGGCAGGACAGGCTTGGGCAGCCTTCCATCAGGGACTGGACCCTGAGCCTCTCTTGGCGGCCTCTCAGCCTCACCGCCCTTCATTTCTGAAGGTGGGGAGGGGCAGAGTAGGACAGGGGTGGGGGGCAGGAATGGAAGCCCTCCCTTCTCATCCCATCTGGCCATGGAGGGGAAACCAAGGACAGGCTGAAATGAAACAGCTCATGTCTCTGGTCGCCCCTGTTACCACCCTGCTGACCCCATGGTGCCCTCCATGTGCCACTGACCATGTTGGGTCAGCTGGGGGACACTGACAAGGTGAGGGGAGGAGAGGATCCTGGGCTATGGATGAAAAGGATGGGCTTCGGCTCCCCAGCGGCTGCCTGGAGTGGGATGGAGTGGGGTCTGAGGGAGCCAGTCCCTGGGGCAGGGTGACTGGACAGCAAAGGCAGCACATCCTGGGCCTGGGAACCCAGAGCCCCATCCCAAAGGCCCAGGGGAAGCTGTGCCTGCCTAAGACAGAGCTTAGAGCACATGCCTGAGGCAGCAGAGGGCTGGATTCCGGGGCTGTACCCCCAGGATCCAGCAGGACACCCTGAGGGGCGCGGGGCTCAGCCCATATCTGAACGAGGAGAGAGGGAATAAGCTTCGGGCAAGGGTGAGAAGGGGTCTCTTAGACCTGACTCCAGACAGCATTTCCTGGGAGGTAAACTAAGGTTCCTATGCAGCAAGGAACTCGGCCAAGCACCCGAGGCTAAAGATCAAAGAGCTGAGGGTCCTGATTTACCTGCCCTGCTAGCTTCTGGCAATGGCCCTCCAGCACCTCTCCTTCCAGGACACACCAAGCTGCAGGCTGCAGTGCCGAGAAGAGAGGTCGGAGGTAGTGGTGATGTCAACCAAGGAATTAAGTAAGCAGAGGAGCTGATAACATCGCCCAGCAAATCTCACTGTGGCAAGGTGACTCATTGCAGACAGGGCCCCACCATCGCAGGCTGGTGATTGTTGTGCCCGGGAGGAGGAGGGGGCCGGGCTAGGTTCCTCGCTGAGCCCTCCACTCTGTGGAGAAGCTGTCTCAGAACACAGTGTCCTACGCCTCCAGAGCTCACAGCTGGCTCAGGAAACAGCCCTCCCTTCCACTGTGTGTGATTATCTTTGTCCACCGTGTTTGGTATGTGTTTGTGGGGTGTGTCAAGGTGGTTTTCCCAACCAGGTCCCGCCGGGCACTCCAGGCACCAGAAGTCACTAACAGCAGAACAATTGCTCCCCCTGGTTGGATGACCGTCTGTGGCTACAACACTACCGGATGGCACGCTGCTAACCACGACCACGTGGCGTCCTCATGGAGGGTACACCCTGTCCCCCCAGCGGCAGGCAACTGTACAGCTGCCTCCAGTCAGCCTAACAGTTTGGGTTCTTCCTCTTCCCAGGGGCACCATGTACTATTGTACAGGTTGAGAACTGTACAGCTGGTGGGGGCACACTTTACAGTCTATGTGCTAGACCGCATGGCTGCACATGGCCCCTTCCCTTTGCTAAATTACTTGTCATTCCCCTGCTCCACCTAGAATGATCTATTTAGCTTGCCCATAATGAGTTTGTCTTCACACCCAACTTTCCCCTGTGAGGGTAAACATCTCCCTTTACCACCTGACTCCTTTCATTCATTCATTCACAGCACAAAAAATTGTTGAGTTTGTACTACCTTCTCTTCTAGACAAAGGAACAAAACAGGCCCTCCCCGAGTCACGGAGCTCACATTCTAGGAAGAGGGAGATAATAAACAAATAATTTGATACATAAAATTGCAAGTGACAGTGAATGCCATGAAGAAAAATAAAGCCAGACCAGGAGGTGGAGGGTGACAGAGCTCTGCTTCTGCCAAGACTGTCCAGAAGCTTCTCCCTGAGAAGAGTGGAGACCTGGAGTGAGTAAAAGAAGAAACTTTCCCGGCAGAGCCCCTCCTGCCAGGCATCCAATGCCAAAAGAAAGTTCTCTAATCCTGCCTGTTCTGCCAGGAGCCTGTGGCATGGCCTGGGGCACTCACTTCCAGCGCAGGGTGTCCATTTCCTCCTTGACAAACAAGTGGCCTAGTTGCCCTGCCTCTCTGAGCGCTCCTCCAGCATGAATCCACCCACCCGGAAGCCTGAGGAACTTCATGACGGGGCCTGAGTTGGAAGGCCAGCTTGACTACCTCCAAGCTGTGTGACCTTAGGCAGATTACTTAGTCTCTCTGAGCCTGTTTCCTTATCTGTAAAATGCCTTCCTCGGGGTATTGTGAAGGATTAAATGAGCTAGTGGCTGTGTCACCACCAGGTATATAGTCGGCGCTCTAGGGCCACTCCTGGGAGAGGTGAGGTGATGGGGTGCTGTAAAGAGGGGCCACAAGTGGTTGCCTTTCATTAAGGGAGCCCAGCTAGGGTAACCCTCACCTAAAGACTCAAGGCTCTGCCAGCTGCTCTTGTGTACAGAGAACAGCTGAGGGAGCCCCCAGGCCAGGACTCTGCCTCACAGACCCTGGGCCTGGAGGAGGGCTCCGTGCTGGAGTCCACTGTCGTCGGCAGGTAGGAGCGGGGTGGGGTGCTGTGGTGTGGGCCCTTGAACTGTCACACCACGGCCCGGCTTTCAACTTCCTCTGGGGCCCAGGGTGTGCTCAGCTTGCCCTCCCTTCCTTCCTCCCTCAGGCTGCTGTGAGTAACCTCCAGTCATTGTGCTCCCTCTCAGCTCCTAGGGTTCATCCCAGCCCCCCCCCCACCCCCACCCCATGAGCAGGTCTTTCCTGCATCCCCGAAGGAACCCCAGCACAGACTTGCCAGACATGGGGTCCTGGCAGTAATAAGGGTCAGCCCTGACTGTCTGCCTCAGCCATGCACTGTTTAGCCATGACCTCCCTGGATGTGAATCCCACTTGTGGGCATTTTTATCCTCATTCTTACTTGAGGAAACTGAGCCTGCAGAGTTAGATGTCCCAAGAGGAGCCTTGCAAGGCAGAGGGGACTTGGAGAGGCAGGAAGACAAGGGTCGGCGCAGGTGATGAACTGGACTGAGGCTGGGGTAGGAGGCGTGACAGACTCCTGTCCCACTGATGACTCCAGGCCCCTCCTGCCACCCACCTGCTGCTTTAGGATCTCCGGGGGGGCCGGACACTCTGAGCTTCCAACAAGCTCCCAGGTGGCCTAGAAGCCTCTGGCTCAGTCTGGAAGGCCAGAGCTAGGGTGCAAGCCCCAACAGAGGCCGTACCTCAGGTCCCTCCTGCAAGGAAACAATAACGGTGACAGATAACATTTATGGACAACTTTCCTGCACAGCAGGTGCTGCACTAAGCACTTTGCTTATATGAATCTACATAATTCTCACAACAGCTCTGCGAGGGAGGAAATTGGGGCACAGGGAGGTTAAGTGACTCGCTTAAGGTCACACAGAGTTGGCATTCAATCTAGGCAGAGGCCATACTCACCTCTCTTTGAATTGGGGCTTCCTGGAGCAAGGAAGACCTGGGATCAGGGGTGTGAGCTCGACCTGGTGGGCACCGGGGAGCCATGGCAGTGTTCTTAGCAAGGGACCAGTATGTTCCCAGGACTGGCCATGTGTGCACAACTGCAGACACACAACCCCGCCAAGGCTGAATGTGGGACCCCTCTCACCGGGTTTTGTGGTTTTGACAAGACAAGACTGCGCAACGCTTCCTCCAAAGGAAAAGTCTGATGACAAGGTCGGCCAGGCCTGTGTTGGGCACAAGCAGTAGCGGTGGGAGCTTAGGTACCAGGAAGGGAGCCTGTAGCTGCTTCCTCTGCCCCCCTCTCCCCACCCAAGGGGCCCTGCTACAGACGGGTGCACAGATCCCGTGCCTGGGGTCCAAGAGCAGCCAGCCTGCTGGGGCCACCTGAGTGTCCACCTGTGTGTGTGCACATGTGTGTGTGCACGTGTGTGTGTGTGTGTATAAAAATGGAAGGAGGGGGGCCTCTGCATGCGCCTATTTGCAGGGGAACCTGTCCCCCACACCCACATGCTACCGCAGCCGCAGAGAACAGGATGCCCTGACTCTAGTCTGCACCTCTGGGGCCCAGAAACCACAGCCACCGTGTCAGTGGTGTGTGCACCCAGCTGAGTGGGAGCTGGGGCCATGGCAGGGTTGGCATGAGGGGTGTGGTTCCAGGGAAGAGGGCAGGCAGGACAGAAGGATGCTGCCCCCCGGGAAGCAGGGCATAGAGTCCACCCCCTCTGACCACAGGCCCTGTGGTCCAGCAGCTGCCCTGCCCCCCAGCCCCTCAGAGGACTAGCCTTGTCTCTTCTTTGAGCCACAGGCCCAACGACAACGGGGCAAACATCTGTGGAGCAGCTCTAAAGCCTGACACAAGTCCCAGCACTCAGGAAGCATCTGGAGCAAAGCCGAGATCCCCGCCTTCATGGGGCAATGTGCTTGCTAGGGAGACTCAGTAGATGGGGTGTATAAAATAATGTATGCAAGTAGTTGGTGGGAGCCATGGGGAAAAAGGGGAGATGAGGAGTGCCAGGTAGGTAAGAGGGGGTGTGTGAGGGGCTCTGTTTACTGGGCTGGGTGTGTGGAGAGGGGTGTTCTGAGGGCATTTGTATGTGTCCACATGCACACAGGTCACAGAATTATTGATGAGTTGGATGGTCTGTGTAGGCCCCACTGAGAAGACATTTAACAAAAGCTTGGATAGAGAAAAAAAAAAGCTTGGGGAGGAGGAAGCCAAGTAGGGTCTGGGAGGAAATGCTCCAGACCAAGGAAACAGTCAGAACAAAGGCCCTGGGGCAGAAGTGTGACTGGGCAGGACTGAGGGAAGGACAAGCTGGCCTGAGCACAGGACTTACGTGGCTCCACTCCTCCTGGCATCTGCTCACCTTGCTCCAAGTAAGGGCCTGATTGTCCATGGGGTAAAGAAAAAGAACCCTGTGGTACCTACAGAAAAGGCCAAAGGCTCTCTAAGGAAACAATGTCTTGGAAAATAGGGGACAGAGAGGAAAAGGGGGTTTAGACTAGAAGGAGCCTATGAATGAGCTCAGGGAGAAGGCCCTAGGCTGGAGGCTTCTAGAGTAGGGAGAAGTCTCAGGGGTCCCAGGGCCCCCATAACCCTGCCCTGGGAGCTCACTCAGAGAGTGCAGTGGGGGGTTGCATTGTGCTACTGGGATGGGGATGGGGCTCAGCTGGCCATCCACAGGGAGAAAGGAGCCTGACACCACCCATCTGCCTCCTGGGGCTACCAGACCCTTCCGAGATCAGTGCCCCTCTCCCATTCAAGCACCCCCCTGGGAGGAGGAGGGAGGGGTAGTTGATCTCAGTTGATCTCAGGCTGATGGTTGACCAGGGGACAGGGATGTGCATGTAGCCCCTCCTGCCTGAAGTCTGTGAGAACTGACATTCTAGAAGACAGATCCCCTCTAAACCAGGCAGACCACCACGAAAGAAAGCAGGGCCAGCCGAGGTGTGATGCTGACAGGAGGGGCAGTGGGAGGTCAGGAACTAGCATAAAGGGAGGAGGCTTGACCTGGGCCTTTTAGGATGAGAGCAAATCTGGGTGGGTGGGAGAGGAGAGAGGACACGCCTGTACTTTCACACACACTCACTCAGTCCCTTAAGGACCCACTCCCCAAGACGCATAGGTTCTCACAGCCAGGGATATCCACACACAGCCAAAGTAAAACTCAGACACACACTCGTGTAAGGCAGGCCGGCACAACCACAGTGACACTCTCTCGTTGACAGAGATTGGGTCCCCCGGGTGCCAGAAGCACATAGGCCCCTTGGAAACGGGCCTGGGAGAAGATGTGTCTGCAAAGTGGAAGGAGAAAGGAGGGTGGAAAGTGGTGGGGGACAGGTGGAGATGGGGTGATAGATATGGAGACTCAGAGAAAGGTGCGTCATAGCCACACCCACATGCAGATGGCACCTGTGCCCACATCCTAGTCTGCCTTCCTGCTTGCTAGAGACACCACTCAGTCACCATGTGACATTGTGAAGTCACTTGGCCTCACCAAGGCTTGATTTTTTGCTTCTGTGAAACAAGAATGCACTAACACCTGCTTTCCATACCAGGTTACTCGACTGTGAGTCAGCAGGTAAACCCTGCCTATCCTACCTCCAAAAACCTGTTCTTAGTCTGACCATTTCTCCCACGTCTGGGTGACCACTTTAACCAGGCCACCATCCACTGGCCTCCCTGCCTCCCTGGCAGCCCTTCACCCTCCCCTCCAAACCAGCCAGTATGTTTTCATCTCATCCACAGTAAAAGGTAAAGTCCTTACAGTGACCCATGCAGACCTGCTCTTCCCTCTTATCTTCCTTTTCACTCTCAACTCCAGCCACCCTGGGCCTTTGCCATTCCACATACGCCCAGAAATCCCCTCTTAGAGAATTTTTTGGGGGCTCCAAAATCACTGCAGATGGTGATTGCAGCCATGAAATCAAAAGACGCCTACTCCTTGGAGGGAAAGTTATGGCCAACCTGGATAGCATATTGAAAAGCAGAGACATACATTACTTTGCCAACAAATGTTCATCTAGTCAAGGTTTTTTCAGTAGTCATGTATGGTTGTGAAAGTTGGACAGTGAAAAAGGCTGAGCACCAAAGAATTGATGCTTTTGAACTGTGGTGTTGGAGAAGACTCTTGAGAGTCCCTTGGACTACAAGGAGATCCAACCAGTCCATCCTAAAGGAGATCAGTCCTGGGTGTTCATTGGAAGGACTGATGTTGAAGTTGAAACTCTAATACTTTGACCATCTCATGCAAAGAGTTGACTCATTGGAAAAGACCTTGATGGTGGGAAGGATTGGGGGCAGGAGGAGAAGGGGATGACAGACGATGAGATGGCTGGATGGCATCATCGACTCGATGGACATGGGTTTGTGTGGTCTCCTGGAGTTGGTGACGGACAGGGAGGCCTGGCGTGCTGCAGTTTATGGGGTCACAAAGAGTCAGACACAACTGAGTGACTGAACTGAACTGAAGCTATCACATTGTCTTTCAATGTCCACAGCAGCAAAACAAAACCCCAGGAAACATTCCCATGTTTCTAGGAAGTGACATCCTTCAGATCCTCGATGGCCTGGGCAGTTTCATGGATGTTCGTAAAGTGAGCAAGAGGATTTGAACCTCTTGATTTGCATGATCTTGTGGGGGTTTTCTGGATCAAGTGAACAATGAACCATTTTCTGAGATGACTTCAGGCCACTGTGGGAAGAGCTTCTCTTCTTAATATGCATACATCCTGCAATGCTCTCTGATTTCAGCATGCTGATGAGGAAGGAAGGACAAGGGGAAAAGGAATGATCTATGCAGTGTAAGGAAGCAAGGAGCCAGGTGGTCACACAGATTACACTGATTCCTCTGCTTACACGTGTGTTCCATTGTCCCATCGGACTTTCCTCTCGAAATGCTACACATCGTGGAAAATATGTGAGCTGTCCCACCAAGTCCTGCCCAAACTCTAGACCCATGAACAAATAGACAGTTGCTGTTTCTGAGCCACTGAGTTTTGTGGTGGCTTGTTACACAGCAGTTGATGACTGATACAATGGTTGAAATCACACAGTTAATATGAGACCAGGCTGTGGTTGAACCCACGTTGCCCTGCTTCTCAAGTCCACGTTCTTCTCTGCCCTATCAGAGCTTCCTTCAAATATTTCACATTGTTACTCCTATTCTCCTTGGAAAGTTGAGGGTTGAGCTAGAGGGGGTGTAAATTACTTGGTTGCAACAAATCAAAATTATTATTAGAGCTTGGAAGTGGCCACATCTGGACTCAAGGGGTTAGTGGGCAGGTCAGGGCTGAGAACAGGCCCTACCTCTGTCCAGGGTGACCCTGGGCCCAGCGGGGTGCTTAGACATCTGTTTTCCATCCTGACTCAGTAAATAAAGCTGGTTTCCTTTGCTGACCCTACAGGAAATGGGAGTCAGAAGTTCAGCTGGCCAGGAGTGGACTTCTCTGATAGGAGGTCTCCCATACGCCCTGACAAGATGCAGAGGGCAGGGCCTCAGGCTGCCACACTCTTTCCCCTCCACACCAGCAGAGAAAGGAGTTCCTGGGGGCCTCGCTTGGTCAAAGAATCAGGTTTTCCTCATTTAACCAAAGCTGTTGTCCCAGCTGTCAGCTATTAGTATATCAAATTAGTCTGTTGGGTGTTTTATTCTTTTGATCCCATGGCTCATCCATCAGTAAAGATGTTTTTAGTGGCCAGAAACAGAGAACTTCTATTCCATTAGCTTAGAAAATAACAAAGGTGTATTCTCTCATTGAACAAGAAGTCCAGAGGAACAGTAACTTCAGAAGAGGTTAATTCTGCAACTCAACATCATCATCGATCCAGATCACTTCCTCCTTTCCTTCCCCTCTACCATTCTCAGCAAGTTGCTTTGTCCTTGGCTAGCTTGCCTCATAGTCACAAGACGATTACTCCCACCCAAGACATCACATTAGAAAAGACCCTGATGCTGGGAAAGATTGAAGGCGGGAGGAGAAGGGGAGGACAGAGGATGAGATGGTTGGATGGCATCACCGACTCGACGGACATGGGTTTGCGTAAACTCCAGGAGTTGGTGATGGCCAGGAGGCCTGGCGTGCTGCAGTCCACGGGGTCGCAAAGAGTCGGACACGACTGAGGGACTGAACTGAACTGAAGCTATCACATTGTCTTTCAGTGTCCACAGCAGCAAAACAAAACCCCAGGAAACATCCTATCCTTGTGTCCCTCTTTTTGTGGGAAGGGCCAGATCATGCTACTTGTGGAATCTTAGTTCCCCGACCAGGGACTGATCACAGGCTGCTGCAGTGAAAGCAGAGTCCTAACCACTGGACCCAACCACAGGGACTTCCCTGTGTGCCATTATAAAATCAAGGAAGATTTTTCTCAGAAGGCTGGTCTTCCTGCTCATTGGCCAGAAGGGAGGCACAGTCCATGCCTGAATCTATCCCAAACAAAGGAGAAAATGCCACTGTTAATGCCATAGTACTAACCTGAGCCCAGAAGGAGAGGCATGGGCACCAAAAACCAACCTAAGCTCAGTGGGTGCGGGGGGGGGCGGGGAGTGGGAGGGCCATTGGGTAGGTAACCAATTGTGTGTGCTGCAGCTTATTTGACTGGGCCCCACTTTCCTACAGGTAGGGGAAGAGGAGGAAAAAATTGGTATTTACAAAGTGAGCCAGACTCCCAGATCCTATTAATCAACTACATTGCTTCCAAGTATTTAAAGGCAGTATATTTTACCAAAAGTACTCATTGGAAGTATATAAAAACTCAGGGACTGAGGCAGAGACTTTGTTCCCTTATATGAGCATTTGTTGGGGTTCTTAAGATCATCAGTGTAGAAGTTAGAGCCAGGTTTGAATTTGGGCCCAGCCCTTTTCTACTTTTCTGATCTTATACAAGTTGTATCATTTCTCTGTATCACTCTTGCTTGATGTGTAAGATATGGATAACAATACTCATTCCCCAGACTGTTTTATTAACCAAGACACTGCCTGGATATAGACAAGGGTTAGAAAATATTGGGGGCAGGTGGAACCATGTGAGCCAGACTAATTGTCTCTTACTACAAAGTC
Organism: Antilocapra americana; assembly: GCA_007570785.1. NCBI lineage: Eukaryota > Metazoa > Chordata > Mammalia > Artiodactyla > Antilocapridae > Antilocapra > Antilocapra americana. The sequence continues at coordinate 6,321,652 of ML664199.1, forward strand.
GTCCCCCCCACCCCTACCAACTGCCCATGCAGGCTTGTGTGCATGCACGCACACACGCACTCCTTCCTTTTGAGTTCTTCTCCCTCCTCCCAGCCTCATCCTCAGGCTCCAAGCTTTCTCCTCTCACATCCCTCCCACCCCTCACCCCCACCACTTCCTGTTTGGGCCACTCTACCCATCACCTAGACAAGATGGCCCATCGACCTTCCAGATGAGGAAACTGGATTCCTTGGTGGCTTCCACTCTACAGAATCTCTGCTTACCAAGTCCCTATGTGTCCATACTTCAGGCCTCAGCTCCTCTCTGTTCCCATAATACTCACTTCTCTGTATTTATTGGTTCTTTGCAAGCACAGAAGGCTCACAGACTCCTCGAGCTGGTTCAGAAACCAAGGAGCACCAGACTACAGTTAGAACCCCAGCCCAAAGCACACCACAGGGTGAGACCAGGAGAGACAACAGTGCGAATGGCCCTGAGGCTCCACTGCCTCTGAAAATTCTTCTTGCTGCTGGTGCCGCCAGTTTTGTCAGATACATTCCATTTCTGCTCCTTTGGATGACCTGCTTAAGAGAAGAGAGCCTAGGTGGTTGCATCTGATTGGCTGAGCTGTGTCACGTGCCGGCACTACAACTGCAAAGGAGGCTGGGAAAGCGAGGTCTGTTTCCAGGGGAAGAGGAGGGCTCTGCCTCCCTGGGAGACTCGAAAGGTAGGGGATGCTCCAAACAGATGCTGGAGAGCCACAGGAAGGACAAAGGTGCTCTCTGCTGAGTGAGAGGCCATTTGCTATCCAGAAGGGCAGGGCCTGTGGCTGCCTGTCCGACCCCCTACTCCCAGCATTAGGAAAATACTCTTAAACAGGCTTCAGGGAAGTATGGAGATCTGACTCACCTGGAATCAGAGAACACTAGCACTTGGGAACCACACCTTGGGAATCCCTGCAAAAGAAGTTTGAAGACTAACATAGGATCACCCACTTTTTATCTTGCCAAGAATTTTAAAAGCAAATAAATATACCACTTCTACCCTCACTATCATTTTATAAAAGTGGGGACATCTTAAACACCACAACAGCAAACAACCAAAAAACAAGAGAGTGGAGAGTGCAATTTTAGAATAAGCACAATCCTTAAAATTAAATATATATTAGCTTTAAGAAAACCTCAGTGTATCAACTGCTTTCACTGGAAGCCTGTGTAAAGGGCATTCAAAGACACAAATGACCTTGAATATAGACTGTGGACTATGTAATGGTATTTATCAATGCTGCTTCCTGATTTTGTTAAGTGCAGGGGTTTTGTAAGTCTTACATGGTAAGAGAATGTCCTTGTTCTTAAGAAATACACCCTGTAGCATTTAGAGGTAAAAGGGCACCAGTTTCAACTCAGTCTCAAGTAGTTTGGGAGGAAATTATACACATGCAGAGAGGAAAAATAAAAGTGACAAAGTATAAATAATCGATAAACCTGGATAAAATCGATACCAGAGTCTTTGTACTATTCTTGCCTCTTTTTTTTTGGTAAATTTGAAATTATATCAGAATTACTCCCTTCCTACCCAAAAAAGCAGTGAGTTAGCAGTGATTCTCAATAAGGATGGGTTTCACTTGGTACATAACCTATTTTGTCTGAGTTTTTATGAACATACGTGATGTTTGTAATCAGAAATAAAAAAATGAAAATTATAGAAATTCAAAAGAAAAATAAAAGTCCATGACAGACTCAGTCTAGCATTTGACACTGATCTGGCCTAAGTACCCATTCTACAGAGGCAGGAACCGAGGCCCAGGCAGGGCTGTGGCTTACTCAGTAGCACACAGCAGTTACCATCAGAGTTACGACTCAGCCTGGGCTCATTTTCCCCACACAGGTTCTTTGCATTTCAGGATGCTGCCCCCTAAACTCAGTTCAGGACCCGAGGGCATGCAGGGCCAGGCAGAACTGGGCAGGATGGGGTGATTTGTCTCCTGCAAGAATGCCACATCCTGCAAAGATGCATTCCTTCAAACTTTTATCCCTATAAGGTCCCATCAAGCCAAGGAGGGTCATCATGAATTGCTCCCCTACTATACATAAAATAGATAAGCAACAAGGATTCACTGCATAGCATAGGGAACCATATCCAGTGTTTTGTAATAACCTATAACAGAAAAGAATCTGAAACAATATATATGGGGACCTCCCTGGTGGTCTAGTGTGGTTAAGAATCCACTTTCCAATACAAGGGGATGCAAGTTAGATTCCTGGTTGAGAAACTGAGATCCCATATGCCTCAGGGCAACTAAACCCTTGTGCCACAATTAGAGAGCCTGTGAGCCACAACTAGAAAAGTTCACACCCACAATTACTGAGCCCGTGTGCTCTAGAACCCATGCTCCATAACAGAAGCCCGTGTGCTGCAAAAAGCCCAAGTGCCACAAGGAAGACCTAGCACAGCCAATACACACACACACACGCACACACACACACAACAGAATCACTTTGCCATCTACCTGAAACTAGCACAGTACTGTAAATCAACTATACTTCAATAATTTTAAAAAAGAAAAAAGAAGTTCTTCCTACACATCTATTCTTAGATGGGGAAACAGAGACCCAAAGAGGTTCTGGGACTTGCTCAAGGTCATACTGTAAGTCCTAAACTCGGCAGTCAAGGAACAGAGTAATTGGTCAGATTTGGCTAAGCCACCTCAAACCCCAGGTAGAGAGGAACAAAGAAAGGAGCCTTAGGAATTAGAAAGGAAAAGGGCCGGGAGTGGGCCTACAGTGCCTGGATTAGGAGGGTCACTTCGTTGAACCCTCTCACCCTCAGTGTGGCTAGGGTTCTTCTAAGCCTGAAAGAAGAAGAAACTGTTTCACTGGTACACCATGTCCCACAACTTCAGGAGGCATCACTTACATGCCCGTCTATGAAAATTGGCACCTCTCGCGGTTGTGCAGTGAACCCAATACACAGCTGTACACGGGAACCCTGAGAGAGTCATTTGTTGTTGCTGTTTGGCAGAGGGGAGGTGTTTAGAGAAGGGACAGGAGTGACTAACACTGTAGCCTGGATTAACCAGTGACTGATTCCATCCATTCAGTCAACCACTATTTATTGCCACAGATTATATGCCAGGCATCATGCTAGGAGCTGGGACTTTCCAGGCTTGAAATAGAATACACTAGGGTGGAGCAGGGGGTAGGGACATGGATGGAGAGCTTTCCTACAACAAAAGCCCACCAACCTTCCCCCACCACTCCTTTCTCCCTGCCCAGCCTCTGCCTCCTTCAGGTCCTCCTGGAAGAAGCCTCTGGAATCCTCCCCTCCCCTCCTCCCTCAGTCAAATAGACAGTTGAACTCTGCATTTCCTGCGGATCTTCTCCGTGGGGTGGTGGGAGCCCCTTGTAGCAATTCCTTCCTCCAAGTGGCACCTACGATCCATTCATTCATTTACTTCTTTTATTCCACAGACATTTGTCTGTTAATTATATTTTTCATGAAAAAAAGAGACGTGTACTGATGGTTAAAAAAAAACAAAAAAAAGTAGCAAAAGCAACAAGTAATTCTCCTCTACCCTCCCAGTTTCACTCTCAGGCACAACCACCCTTCCCAGTTTGTAAGTCTCCTTCCAATTCTTTCCAGGTATTTCCTAGTATATAAATGTAAATACATGAACCTGCCTGCCAATGCAGGAGACATAAGAGATGCGAGTCAGTCCCTGGGTTGGGAAGATCCCCTGAAGGAAGACATGGCAACCCATTCCAGTATTCTTGCCTAGAGAATCCCATGGTCAGTGGAGCCTGGTGGGCACTCTTTAGCATTGCAAAGAGTTGGAGCCGGCTGAAGTGACTTAACATGCATGCATGCACATGCGTGTGTATTGTTTGTCTTTTTTCACAAAGGCAGTAATGCATTATGCATTGCTCTGCACCCAGAATATTTTATTCGCCTAACACTGTAGTGAGGTGTTTGTTCCATATCAGCACACTCTTACACAGCTGTGTATTATTCCAGTATGGTAATGTCCTGCCATGTATGTCAGTCCTAATTGGTCAACACATAGTCTGTTACCAGATCTTTGTACATTTATAGAAGCCTAGATTCCTTGAAGAGTAATTTCTGGGGTAAAGGGGATATGTACTTCGCATTTTGATAGATATCATCTAACAGTCCTCTAAAAACATTATACCAGATTGTACCAAAAGCCACTTTTTGGTCTTTGCCAATCTGAAAAATAGTAGCTCATTTTAATTTACACTTAATTATGAGGGACTTCCCTGATATTTCAGCTAGTAAAGAATCCACCTGCAATGCAAGAGACCCCAGTTCAATTCCAGGGTCAGGAAGATCCACTGAAGAAGGGATAGGCTACTCACTCCAGTATTCTTGGGCTTCCTTTGTGGCTCAGCTGGTAAAGAATCCACCTGCAGTGCAGGAGACCTTGGTTCAATCCCTGGTTGGGAAGATCCCCTGGAGAAGGGAAAGGCTACTCACTCCAGTACTCTGGCCTAGAGAATTCCATGAATTGTATAGTCCATGGGATCAAAAAGAGTCAGATACAACTGAGTCACTTTCACTTTCACTTTAATTGTGAGGTATTAGCATTTTTTTTTCTGTTTCCAGATGATTGTATTTCTCTTTCCTTTACCTCTCTTCAACAGTGTTTAAGGAGTCACTGTACACCAGGCTGTTCATTTTCGTAGCCACATAGGCAACATGTGTGGGACTTGAGATTTCAAGGTCCTACAAAAAGAGTTTGAGACCTGGCAGGGTGGGGAATGTATTAGCTTGAAAATTGAACCCAAGATGATGTAATTTAATGTTGACCAAATGAAACCTTATGACAAAAGTTCATTAACTGAAAACTGAAACTCTTGAACACTTCATTACATGTGAAAGCAATTTGTTGGCTTAGATGTTCTCATTTAAAAAAATTTCCAAGTATGCATGATGCTTTTCAAGAAATTAGAGTCCATTTTAACTTAAACACATTAAATTAAATTCATTGAATAATTTCACAATCATAATTAATCAGAAACCCTTTTTAAAAATGACATTCAATGTGGAATCAGAGTGCATTTTAATTTGTTTCATGTGATTTGGGTGGGGCCTCCAAAAGTATGTGTGTCAAAGACCAATGGTGGTTTTATTTAAAAAAGCCTATAACCCTCTGAACCAGACAGACAAGGTATCAGTCTTGTGGAGTTTCTGACCCAAGAACAAGCTGCCTTCTCAACAGAAGTAGGAGAGGCAGTGAAGTGGATCGGATCTGAGTCTTGGGCAAGCTGAGGACCCCTGGTTTCTCTCCTAACCCCCTGACTGCCACAGAGAAAAAAAACTGTCTCCTGTGTCACACCCACCCCCCAGCCCAGTGAGTCAGCACTGGACGTTGTGATTCTGGAAAGCTCCATGGGATAATGGAGCCATGTGGGGAAGGATGAAGGGAGGTGATGCTGTCTGTGGTCTCAGGACCAGCCTGGGGTGGGGGTGGAGAATGGGGGGTGGGGGACAGAGATAGGGAGGAAAAGAGACAAATTGTTCCCAAATGATGTCTTGAGACATCACAACAAAATGTGTCTTGCTCTTCCCTACTCTCGCCCTCCTCTAAAGGGAAATAGAGCTCTGTCCTTGAAAGGGACCATCTGGGGGGCTAAGTTGCAAGTGTGAAGGTTTTAAGACAGGGAGGTGACCGATTCAGCACCTTTTCCTCTTCCCTGTCTGCCTCCTGTCCCCTTCTGAAACCTGGAGGAAAAAGGGCAGAGGACCTGCAGGAAATGGCACTAGAACCATCTGAGTATGTCTTGCATGCACGTGAGTGTGCATGCCTGCATGTGTGTGTACATGTGCCCCCTCCCCTAATCTGTGTCTATTGCCAGCCTCTGGGACAGGATTTGGTACTGTTACACTCACTGTCTGTCAAATCCAATCGAGTTGAAGGGCACAGTGGAGTCAGATGAGTGGTTTTGAAGCCCACTCCTGCTCTCTGCCAGCTGTTGTGACACCCTCCTCTGCCGAGGTACTGCCCATGTCTGAGCTCAGTTTCCTCATTCACACAAAGGGCACCAAAAGATATATTTTGCAGGGACATGATGCAGATGAAATGAAATGAAATCAGCAAGGCATTTAACCGTGGGAGGGGGCTTTTTTTAAATCTTACACTTTAGCTGCACTGGAGGGAAAGCAAGTGTTTACCTGGTTAAGAGTGTGTCGTCAGGGAGGAGGAGATGGTGCGAGAGCAAGAAAGCCTGCTTGCCAGCCAGCGAGGACTTTGAGCTTGGCCCCCAGATGCCTACAGGGAACCATGGAAGGTTCTGCAGCAAGGGAGGGGCCCAAGCCTTGGATCCACAGCCACTAGCTGGACCCTAATTGCGTTTGTCACTCTCCCTTCTGTGCACCCCTCCCACAGCCCAGGGACAGGGTCCTGGGCCCCAGTCCAGCTCCCACCAAAATTAAGTCTGGGAGGAGAAGAGCAGAGTGAGCCCAAGGACAAGCATTACTAATGGTGTGCCTGAGCCTGGGCTTGAACCCCTATTCTGAGCCCTCTTCATTGGGTGATTTGGGTCCCTCTGGGCCTCGGCCTTCTCCCTGTAAAGTGGGACAACCACAGTGACCTCACAGGGTCACTGTGATGGTTAAATGAGATATATGCACAGCACTTGGCTCCCTGCCTGCCATACAGTTGGAGTTCAGTGCACAGTGTCATTAACTCAGATGACAAGGGACAGGGAGGGCAAGAGATGGAACACAAAGGGGAGAAAAGGAGAAGGGGCCAGAGGCAGAAAAGAGTGACGCACAGGTCGCCCAGCTGCTCTGTGTCTCTCGACAATCCACCTGCAGCCAGAAAAGCAGCGCTTTGGAAGGAGGCGGTGATGGAGGGACCTGGCTATCTAGTAAGAGAGGAGGTCATCCCTGACCCACCTCCCCCTCTTCTCCTCCCACCTCCAGCCCAGCCTGGTCTCCCTCTCAGGGTGACTGAGCTGGGTATGGTGGGTCAGCGGCCTCCAGAGGGTTCCAGAGGTGGGTCTCCTGCAAAAGCGGGTGGATCAGGGTGCTCCTGGGTCATAAGAGGTAGAGCTGCAGGTGTGGGGCATGGGCACTGAGATTCCCCCATCGATCATCTATTGGGACCTTAGGCACAGCCCACTTGCTTGACCAGAGGCTGCTCCATCTGAAGCATGGGTCCACCTGGCAGAGAGGCAGGGGCACTGGCTGAGACAGGTTCACTCCCACCCGCAGACCGGCTGTGCCCTCTCCCCAGTGGCTGAGACCCTAAGTAGGTATTTAGGGGGATCTACAGGCTGTCACTCCTAAAAATACAGCCCCACAGCCTGGGAGTCAGCCGGGTGTGGCTGCCACACAGCCTCCCAACCTGGCTGATGTGCATGTTCTGGATCTGCACAGACATCACATCAGCTGCCTATGCAGACCCCAGGAGCCCACGGACACCCCCAAGACTCATGTACCAAGTCTGCATGCACATAACCTTGCTCAGGCCTGATCCTGTTTATATACAGGTCCCTGGTCCACATACAACCTCAATGCACTCATACTCCCCAACACACACCAACACAGACAGACCCGAGGCCTTCCTCGCTAGAACGCCAGCCTCTCCAGGGTAGCACCCTGTTAAATTTGGCCACTGCTCTTTCCTCAAAGTCTGTAACAGTACCTGACATACACTGGGTGCTCAGGAAACGTTTTGTGCTGTATTTTTCATTCTTTATTCTTTGGCTGCCACCACAGGGCATGCGGGATCTTAGTTCTCTGACCAGGGATTGAACCTGTGCCTCCTGTAGTGGAAGCCTAGACCCTTTATCACTGGTCCACCAAGGAAGTCCCTAAAATATGTATTTTTATTTATTCATTTGGCTGTGCTAGGTCTTAATTGCGACGTGTGACCTCTTAGTTGTGGCATGTGGGACCTAGTTTCCTGACCAGGGATTGAATGGAATCCATTGGAAGCCCAGAGTCCTAGCCACTGGCCCTCCCAGGAAGTCATTTGCTTTATAAATGAACGTGTGCACACCTCCACTCACACACACACACATTCTATAACTAGTTACCCTCACCTCACCCCATCCCTGCCCCTGTGTTCAGGAGCTACAAGCCCTGGAGAGGGCAAAACCAGGAGGCCTGTCCTTTCCTGGCCTGGCCAGTCCCCCACAGCCAGAGTCCAAGCCAAGGCGAGGGCTTGAGTCGGGGGTGCGGAGGGCATCCCAGAGATCGGCAGCTTCGAACCGTCTAGGAACATGTGAGAATCCTTGTTTTCTACAGGAAAAACCTGCCCAGGGGAGCCATGGCTCTCTGCTGGAGTTCCAGATTAGGGAGATCTGGCTGGGCCACATCCTAAGAAGGAGGGGAACATGTGACCAGCTCCATGGCCCTCCCTGGCCCCTTCATCTGAGGGAGCTCCCTGTTTTAGGTGATACCTCCCCATCTAGGAACCCTCGGCTTGCTCCCATAGGGCTTGGGCTGGGTTTCCCACAGCCCGCACACAACTGTGACAGTTGAGGCCAGGAGACACGGGAGCAGAGTAGGGTGCTCAGGGAGGACTCCCTGGAGGAGGGGACCTTGTACAGTGAGAGACAGGAAGACCCTCCTGGGGAGAGGGCTGGAAGGGGCATCTGAGCTCCTTTGACTTCGGGACTGATGAAGGAGCACCATGTCTGTGCTCAGACATCCGTGGGATGAAGTGGAGGCCGATGGGTGGACTGAGCACCATGGATGAGGAAGGTATGCCATGATCCCAGGAGCTACTGAGGGTCAGGTGGGGCTTGTATTCACAGCCTGCATCGGAAGACTCAAGGAAAAGGTGCCTGAATGGGGCAAGCGGGTGGAGGGGAGGACCAGGGACAGACAGGTGACCAAAGCATGGACAAATGGATAGACTAGCAGATGGACTGAAAGACACTGAAGGATGAATGGACAAGTGGTCCACTCAAATGAGTAGATGGACGCTGGACAGCTCCTTAACTGCTCTCTGAAGCTCCACAAGACCGCCCTCTCAAGCCCCACTCCCTATCTCTTCCCCAGACCAGCCTCTCAGGGAGGCCATCACCTGCTTGGCCTGATGCCTGGAGATGCACTTCCTGCCAAGTACAAGTCCAGATAAGGAACCACCTCCAGGTGTTCTCACCTGAGCAGGTGGGGATGGGGTAGGGGCCAAATTCATGGGCTAATATCTCTGAAAATTTCCCCCCAGCAGCTAAGGAGTGCCCCAGTCATGGCAGGCACGCACGCACGCGCGCGCGCGCACACACACACACACAGAGGCTAAATCAGCCCCACAAATACTTGCTGATGCATGCACAGGTAGAGACCCAGTCACTGACACCCAAACACCAGGCCCCTGAATGCCACCGCCACCAAAATGCAGAGCAACAGAATGAGCTGATCACGTGGGCTAGAATGTATGGGGCCACCTGGACCCTCAGATATGCCCCAGTGCTACGCTGTCATTAAACCCGTTCATTGAACAGCTTCTGGACCAACCTGGTGGGCTGTCCAGAGCACCTCCTCACCCTTCCATTATCTGAAGTCTTATCTTCTGTGACTCCTTCTAGGAAAAGCCGGGCCCACGGGGCTTTCCCTGATTCACTTTCCAACCCTGACTCCTGCCTCACCTCCTCACGTTTGCCCTCTTGCTGGCAACATCTCACATCTTGGGTGGGTTCTCTCCTTCCCATATGCTCTGATCCACACTATTCCTGCAACCAGAACCCCTTTTCCATCTCACTCCTGGACCCCACATGCTTGTCCTCTCATTCAAGACAGATCTCTGTATCAGTTCAGTTCAGTTCAGTCGCTCAGTCGTGTCCGACTCTTTGCGACCCCATGAACCACAGCACACCAGGCGTCCCTGTCCATCACCAACTCCTGGAGTCCACCCAAACCCATGTCCATTGAGTCGATGATGCCATCCAGCCATCTCATCCTCTGTCATCCCCTTCTCCTCCTGCCCCCAATCCTTCCCAGCATCAGGGTCTTTTCCAACGAGTCAACTCTTCACATGAGGTGGCCAAAGTATTGGAGTTTCAGCTTCAACAA
>ML664199.1:6331777-6431896 GCA_007570785.1 Antilocapra americana
CTTTTCCAACGAGTCAACTCTTCACATGAGGTGGCCAAAGTATTGGAGTTTCAGCTTCAACATCAGTCATTCCAATGAACACCCAGGACTGATCTCATGTAAAATGGACTTGTTGGATCTCCTCGCAGTCCAAGGGACTCTCAAGAGTCTTCTCCAACACCACAGTTCAAAAGCATCAATTCTTTGGTGCTCAGCCTTTTTCACTGTCCAACTCTCACATCCATACATGACCCCTGGAAAAACCATAGCCTTGACTAGACGAACATTTGTTGGCAAAGTAATGTCTCTGCTTTTCCATATGCTATCTAGGTTGGCCATAACTTTCCTTCCAAGGAGTAGGTGTCTTTTGATTTCATGGCTGCAGTCACCATCTGCAGTGATTAATGTGATACACAGCACGGCCTTGATAAGTGTTTGTTGATTGACTGACCAACTGACCAGCTCAATGAAATCGTTAGAAATATCAGTCAGCTAAGAATTAGTGCTGAAAAGGCTGGGATGGACTAGCTGCTACAGAATTCTAGTCAGAGTGGGGAGCATTCATGGGCTGGGGACTTTGAACCCATAGAAGCACCCATTCATCACTACAGTCTCCATGGAGTGAGTCCTACACCCTTGACCTTCCACTTGCCATAGAAAAGATGCACAACTGACCAGTCAGCCAGGCCCAGCTCCACAACAAAAGCAGAGAAAATTAGCAGGCCACAGAAGGAAACTTCAAGTTAAGGCTGCGGTTTCCCAATCCCCTGTTCCCTCCACCTTCCGACACTTTGGGGAGTCCAGGCACTTTTCTAGGGCTTTATTCAAGGCTGGAGAATGCCAGGGCTGGCTGGCATTCTGCCGACTCAACAGGTCTAGGGACTTTGGATGTGCTGACGTTGGCAGCCCTTCCACACCCTACTTGGGTTCAGTTGACCATAGCTCACCCTGGCCTGGGCCTGACATTGATTGACTGATGGATGGATGGATGGATTGAATGACATGGCATTTCATTCCCTCAGCTGGGATCAATCATACCTGTACAGTATTCACTCTGAGTCACCCATTTCTAAGTACTTTATGGTCCTTGCAGTGACCCTATAGAGCAGATGCTATTCTGATCCCCACTTTACTGCTGTGGAAACTGAGAACTTGAGCGGGATGAACCAACTTACCTCAAGTCACAGCAGCTGTGACAGAGGCATCCCAATTCAAACCCAGGCAGTCTGGCTCCAAAGTCCAAACTATTAATGACTATTCTGTTTCTTTAAAAAAAATTTTTTTTTAAGTAAAATTGAGATTACTTGATCCAGGCTGCCTTTGGCACTAGGAGCATGAACTCACAATATTCCAGGTCATTCCCAGTCCTGTGTGTAAGTGTGTGTGTGTGGGTGTGTGTGGGTGTGTGTGTGTGTGTGTAGGTGGGTGGGTGGGTGGGGGTATCTCTCTCTCTCACACACACTGGTGCTGCCAGGCACATCCATGATCTCTTGTTTCCTCCACAGTCAGGCATACGGTCCATGGGAACACGGTGCCCTTGGGGTTGGGTCCAAGTCTGTTCTGGAACATACCACCCTACACCTCTCCCCTCCACTGCCACCCTGGTTCCACCCCCAGGCCAGCATTCCTGAAAAGTTCAAAGGCAGCTCCTCTCAGGGGAGGTTTTTCCTCTGCAGCCGGAATTGGGATAAGCCGAGAAGGTTCCCACCCAGAATCCCATGGCGGCTCCATTTTGGGGTCAGAAAGCGTGGCACGGCCCGGGGCGGGGGGGGTGCCTCAGGGCAGTTCCTCCTCTCTGTGGCGGAGGCCTGGGCAGTTGTGAGGCCCCCAAAGTGCCCCTCCCCATCCCAGTGTCTCCTGGGGCTGCTTCTGGCCCCTCAGTAGAGTCCAGGCCTCCTGCACTCTTTGCCAGTTTTGCTCAGTCCCGCCAGCGTGCTCTTGAGCACCCAGCCCTGTGCTGGGTGCTGTGGACCTGCCCTGACAGCTCACCAGGTCTCATGGATGGCCCGTGCAACCTTTCCATGGGCTGTTGGAGACCTAGGGTGGCAGCACATCCCCAAAGATCTACCCAGACCGTGCTCAGGGAGTGGCCCCGGATGCACCTCTGGGACCTCCCTCGGCTGCTCAGGAGAGCCATCCAAGTCTGAGTACTGACCCCTGGCTCCGCTGCTGTTGTCAGAAAGCCCTGAAACACTGCCCCACCCTCTACCCCTGCTGCTGGGCAGATGACTAACCCACTCCTAGGCCTGCCGCTCCAGCCCCGCCTCCTTGTTCAGCCTGACTCAGAGGCCCGTCGCAGATCTGGGTGGAAAGGAGCTGTCCTGATGCCAGGGCCTGAGGAGATGGGCCAGGCCCTCACTCCTCACTGGCCTGACCTTTAGCAGGACCTTCTGAGCATTACTTGATCTAGAAATGCCACATGTGTACACACACACACACTCATTCACACCCAGCCACGCTCTGACGAGAGATGAACTACTGGACTGAACCAGAGCAGCCTGTGAGGGGCACAGCCTCCTGGTCTCTCGTGCGGTGGCCCCAGCACCCTCTGGTACAGGATAGCAGAGCCAGTGGCCTGGGAAAGAGCCTGTGCCTCTGGTTCACTCCATGTTAGTTGCTCAGTTGTGTCCAACTCTTTGCAAGCCACCAGGCTCCTTTGTCCATGGAATTCTCCAGGCAAGAATACTGGAATGGTTGCCGTTTCCTTTTCCAGGGGATCTTCCTAACCCAGGGATCAAACTAGGGTCTCCTGCCTCTTCTGCTTGCAGGCAGATTCTTTACCATCTGAGGCCCCAAGGAAGCCCGGGTATAGGCCTGGGTATCTCCCCCACCCCTGGAATAGGCGCAAATCCTGGCTGCCTCAGGGGCCAGCTCCTCTGCTTGTGCCCCAACCCTGCAGCCCCACCCTCTCTCTCATTCATACACACACACAAACACACACACACATACAGAGCTAGATTCCTCGGCAACTCCTCGAGGTCTCCTCCCTACTACTCTAGCTCCTTGGACAAAGTATCCAAGTTCCACAAAACCTTGGCCCTTGACTCAACCCTCGAAAACTGAGGTCAGGCCCCATTGAGTCCCCAGTCTTAAGGGATTCCCCTTCCTGGCTCTGCCTTGCTGGGCACCCCCACCCCCACCCCAGTCCCCAGTCTAGACTTGGCAACGGATGGCTTCATGACCATCCGCACACCTTGGCCAAGCCAGCTCCTACTCCAGCACACAGGGGCACGTGATGTGGCACCATGCTGTTTCCCAGGACGTGCTGGACTGCCTGGGACAAGGCATTTCATTTTCTTTTGTTTTCCCCGCCATGGACCTGCCATTGCCTCTGCTCAACACAGCCTGCCTACTCGTCTTCCGGATGTAAAGTGAGCACTGACCATTGGCCGGGCCCTGTCCTAAGAGCTTTACGTATTTTCATTCATTCAATTCTCACAAGCCCAGGAGGAAAGTCCCATTAATTGTACCCATTGTTCAGATGAGGGAACTGTAGCTGAGGGAGGTTAAGAAGTGATGTATTTCCACCCATCTTTCAAGATTCACTTTGGGCCCCACCTTCCTGGGGCCCTCTTTTCTCCTCTCACTGCCCCCAGCCGAGAGCCACTGCCCCAGAGTGATTTCTGTTGAGGCTGTTACTTCAGCCCTGAGGCACTGATGTTTGCCCTTCTCCTGAGCTGAGGGCCCGGTGAGAGCTGTGGGCGGGCCTGGGTCTGAGTCATCGCCCTGCCTCACTGCCCAGTGCTGAGCCTGGCTAGGCAGGTAACTCTTTGCTGCCTGGAGATGTTGGCCAGAGGAAGGACGGTCAGGGCCCTCGTTCCATTCCCCGGTTGCTTCCCTTCTCTCCTCCTCTCTACATCTATCCCAGTCCAGCCCGGTCCCCACCTTTCCTACCAGATCCCAGGGGAAAGTGGCGAGCTCCTGCCAAGCTCTCAGGTTGGGCCTCGCTGCCGGGAAGTAGAATCTGGGCTGGGTGTTCGTCAAGCACCCTAGCTTGAGCCGGCCCAGCATGGGCCTGGAGTCTGGGAGCCGCAGCTACCCTGGGTCACCTCTGGGCAGCCACTTCAGTGTGTGTGTGTGCGCACACTGGTGGCAGGCAGGGAAATGAGCCAGCAGCGCAATGCCACGTTTATTTAAGGGGCACTGAGTTAAAAATAGCCCCCGAGTGCCCCAAGAGCAGGCAGCAGTCACGCTGACCTCTGGCTCAGATAGAGAGGGATTCCAGGGGCCCTGAGAACTGTCTATGCCTCAGTGCACTCCGCACGGCCCCCCTCTCTTACAAATGGATCTGTGACTCTGTCAAGTGTCACACACACCCCAGTGTGGCTGGGTGGGAACAGCAACATGTTTTGCGGGCTTCGCAGATTGTAGTGTCTTGCAGCAGAAAAGCATGAACTTTAGACATGGCCAGGACCCCAGCACGGGATTACTCCACAACTGCCTCATTTCTATCCCCCATTTTGCAGAGGGTGGGGTAGGAGTGGTGGTGAGTGGAGTTCCAAAAGAAATGACGAGCTCGAGGTTACACAGAGCAAGACGAAAGTCAGGTCTCTTGGCTCCCAATCCAGGACTCTTTCCACCATGTTACATCACAGACATCATGTTTTATTACACAGTGTTGGAATATATTTCGTTCTTTCATGTTATGTAGTGCCAGGTAGGCAGGGGTGAGGGTTGGGATCAGGGTAGGGAAATCCTTGGAAGGAGGAGGTGACAAGAAAGCGATAAGGCTGAATACAGCAGTGAGCCCATATCATCCCCCACCCAGATCAAGCCCTGGCTCCCCACCTGAGATTTCTCCCTGGGTCAGGTGCAGTGGGTGTGGCTCAGTACCCAGTGCCCTAATTAGCACCTGTTGACAGTTTCTGGTTTATATGTTATCACCTTGGGTCCGCTTATCTTTATCAGAGCCAAAGGTTGATTGGAGGATTCTGGCTGAGGCTCAAAGCAACTTCACTCTGATTCCACGAAGCATTTATAACCGTTGTGAATAACAGCCCTCTTTCCTCAAGATAGCAGCACGGCTTGTCCCAGAGATGCCTATGGAGCCCTCACCATGTCCACCAGTACAATAGTGCAGCGCTCTGCCCTCAGCCAGGAGAGGAAGGTGGTGCCAGGCCCCCAGCAGTGAGGAGGCCCTGGGCAGCCAAACGGCCAAAGCCCCTACCAGGGACTGCAGCCCCTGCTCCTCCAGCCTCTCTTGCTGGAACCAAGGTCCCAGGGCCTTATCAGCCCAAGTCATGGAGTATTAATCTGGCCATCTATGCCCCAGCCCTGCCCTCTCATAGCCAGCCTCCCCACTCCAGGTAGGCGGGGTGTGTACCCATCAGGACAGGGTGCAAAGGCCATGGAAGGGGCCTGTGTGAGCAAGGCAAGCCCTGCATGTGGCCCATGGGCATTCGAGGGGGGTCCTTCTTGGTTTCTTTCCAATATTAGCCTCCAGGCCAGGCCCTCAGGTTCTTCCCAGCTCCTCTCTGAGCCCAGGTGAGATGGCTTTTCTGACCCAATCCTTTCCTGACACCTGACTGACATTTCCACCCAGACCCCCTCAGTCTAACGATGTCAGAAGACCAGGGTCCTACTCCCAGCTTTTCCACTGTCTCCCTCCTCAGGTCCCTGGGCAAGTCACTGTGCACCCACACCTCAACTGCATCACTTGCAAACTAGGAATGGTCCTTGGCTTGTCCTAGAGGAGCCACCTTCCCACTGAGAAATGGTACCTGAGTCTGAGTGACCACATGGCCCCCTGCATAGAACCACCTGGAACAGGATCTGGGGGCCTGGATAGAGCCCTTTTGTATCTTGAACCTCACTGGGTCCCACTTACTACCACCCCCAACCCCCTTAGCTCCTGAGCCAGGTCTCTAGGAACCACCCAGGGGAGACAGAGATGCCTTTTGCCTTTTGCAGATGTCCTCAGAGATTCAGGCAGGGACAGGCCCCTGCCCAGCAGCCATGTTTTTGTGTGTGTGCATGTGTGTGTATGAGTGCATGTGTACCCACCCTCTGGGGCATTGTCTGGAGGGGGCATTGTCCAGGGGACTGGGCGGATGCCTTTATGGCTAGGCATAAAAGGTAATCATTGACTGCATCAATGCCTCCCTGCTCGTCAGTGCCCGCCCAGCCTCAACCCTGCCAGGCCCCGGATTACTTTACAGTCACATAAAAGGAGCCTCCAGACTGGCCCCTGGGGACTTTGACCCTTGAGGGAGGGAGCTGTTCCCTGGAGATGGCCTTTTCTTATAATATTTACTTGACAGAGAAGAGCTCCCGCCTTTCATCAAACACCACTGGGATTGTCTCAGCCCGGCCTGCCAAGCCACAGAGTCCACATCAACAGGGACACACACCTGCCCCTCCTTCCTCCATCTCTCCCATCAGGATCCCCCCGGCAGCCTAGAAGTCCCTAGACTGGATTCCTAGACACATTTTGGAGCCTCATTTCCCTTACAGTTTTATTTCGTTGAGCTCACACTAACCCCGTGGGTAGGAACCAAGATAATTCCCATTTTACAGACAGGAAAACTTGAGTTTAGGGAGGTTGAGTAACTTTCCTAAGTCACACAGACAATAAACGGCAAATCTCTCCCTCAGGTGGTAGTCTTACATGGCAGCGGTCTCCAGACTTGCTTGACTGAGTGCTCCTATCAGTAAAAAACAGCTCTCAGCACACACCTTTAATATTTTTATACATATCCACCAATCATACACAGGCACTCCTGGAAAACAGCATATTAAATATTAGCAGATATCTACACCCCAATGAGCCAACTTTTCTCATCCCAGCATTCAAACCAGATCAAATCAAACCCACTGACACTCCCTGAGGCTCAATTCCAGCAGGGATACCTGGGCCAAAGAGAGAAGGCAGAGGTCAGGCTGAACTCTGCTGGGAAGGTAGGCCTCAGGCAGGTGAACCGATAGGG
This sequence comes from Antilocapra americana, assembly GCA_007570785.1. Taxonomy (NCBI): domain Eukaryota; kingdom Metazoa; phylum Chordata; class Mammalia; order Artiodactyla; family Antilocapridae; genus Antilocapra; species Antilocapra americana. The sequence goes on from ML664199.1 coordinate 6,338,683, forward strand.
AGAGGGCATTCCAAACAAATGCTTGAGCAAAACTCAGGAGGCAGAAATGGTAGGAAATGTTCAGGCTCAGCTGAGAAGCCTGGAAACGTGAATAGCTCTAGCTACAGACAATGCTGGAAATTTTCGGGTGGGGCTCAAAGGAGTCTGCCAGACTGCCAGACCTCATGGGGAGAACATAGTGTGGAGCCGCAGCAGGTTGGTGAGCAGCGACGTGACTTTCCCAGAGCTCATGTTTTGGAAATGTCTCCAGGTCACAGAGTGGAGTATGATCATGCGCTTAGATCAGTCTCCCTGGAGTTGTAACATGCGGCCCTTTGACAGACTCGAGACTGAAGGCCTGTCAGGAGTTGCCACACCTCTGCATACATGCATGCAGGCTGCCTGCCATTTACCAGCTGCCCTCGCTGGCCTCGGTTTTCTCATCTAGAAAAGGGGCATAACAATAGCACACAGCACAGATCTTGTCATCGCTCTGACAACTGGGGAGAATTGGCTGAAGTGCCCAGTTCAGTGTCTGGCATGTAGCTGACACTGCTTCACGGCAGCTGCGCTCGCAATTAGCCCATTCCATTCCCTTTGTGTGCTGATGTTCATGGGGTTGAAAAGAGTTGAACATAACTGAGTGACTAAACAACAACACTTCCCTTTCTTTGTCTGAAGAAGTCAAACCCGCCCCTCAGAAATCTAGTTCAGACTTCACTTATGAGGACCCCAACAGATTTATCACTCCCTGCCTTGGGCTCACCTAGCTCTGGCTCATACAGGTAATGTAGCATTAGCATATCATGCTAGCTGCCCTCCTCATCTTTGTGTTCCTGTCCCAGACATTTAATGGGCCTGGGTCAATTTTTATGACTTGGCTTAAAAATGCAGATAAAGTGAAATAACATCAGAAAAAGAGAAGGAAGAGAAGGAGGAAGAGGAAGCACTTAGCTAAGTTCTTAATACACATTACATTTTGAATCCTCTCATCTACCCTGTACGATAGGCAGATCAGGCAGAATGGGCTAGTTTATCCTGCAGTAACAAACATCCCAACATTTCAGTGGTTTAAAGATTCATCTCTCAGGCTTTCCTGGTGGGTCAGTGGTAAACAATCTGCCTGCCAATACAGGAGACAAGGGTTGGATTCCTGATCCAGGACGATCCCACATGCCATGGAGCAACTTCGCCCCTGGGCCACAATTACTGAGCCTGTGCTCTAGAGCCCAGGAACCGCAACTACTAAGGCCATATGCCACAGCTAGTGAAGCCCGCGCTCTCTAGAGCATGTGCTCGGCAACGAGAGAAGTCATCACAATGAGAAGCCCGTGGGCTGCGATCAGAGAGGAGCCGCCCCTGATCATAGCTAGAGAAAGGCCGGTGCAGCAACAAAGATCCAGGACAGCCAAAAATAAATTTAAAAAATAAAATTTTAAAAAAGATTCACCTCTCCTTCATGCCAAAGGAGCATTGTAGGTCACCAGGAGGGTTCTGGACTATGCTGTCCTTACTCAGGGACCCAGGCCAAAGGAAGCCCCCATCATCGTTACTGGTCACAATCACCATGACAGCAGAAGGGGATTTGAGGATTCATACCTTAGTTCTTGTTGTTGTTATCTGGATGTGGCATGTATTAATCATATTTCATTGTCCAGAGCAGGTCACTCAGCCACACTGACTTCAAGGGGTGGGGAGGTTCCATCCTGCCAGGCCTGTGTTCCTAACTCTATGTCGTGAAAGCCACACAAGGTGGGTCAGGTCCATTCCCAGTTGTGCTAACAGCCACTCCAAACTGGGCCACCCAAATCCCCCTTGGCAGAGAATCTACATCTCCCTCATCTAAAGGGTACCCATCTCTCTCCTCCCCTGGGAACCCCTTCTCCTTCATAGCATGAACACACAAGAATCTGGGTCAGTCTATCTTCCAGAGAAACTGCACTCATCAAGGAATCAGCCTTGACTTGGTTAGACATGAAAATCACAATCGTATTTCATATCCAACACCAAGACATTGTGGGTCTGGCAAGGAGCATGGGAAAGAATGCGATTCCAACCATTGAGGTTGGAATGCGATTTATTACCAAATAATTACATGCTATCTGCAGGCTGGGATCACACACAAGTTTGTACCACAAGAAGAGTCTGCCCTATGCGTTTCCCAGAGTCCATTACCTGTTTTTTCCATCGTTTGCAATGGGGATTGTACAGGCTCTGAGGGCAAGTCTGCTATGTGTATGTATTTGTGTGAATGTGTAAGACAGTGAGCCAGAAAGGAGGTTACAGGCTGATGAGGAGTGTCTAGCCAATCTAGCCCAGCTGGTGCCCAGGAGAAGGAAGCACGGGTCTCTCCATCAAGCTTCTGACCCAGATTTTTTAAAAGCCTTCCGCAACCAAATGTGTGTGCTAAGCCTGGCTCCCTATAAGAAGTAGCAGTTAGTTACCCTCAACCACAGGCAGACTTCATTCTGCTCCAGGGGCCAATAAAAGGAGGCACAGTCAGGCAAAGAGGTGAGTATGGGGCAGAAACAAGAAGAGTTTCAGTAGATGAAGCGGATTTAAAGTTCAGAGACCAGCGAGAGTCAGGACAAACTGGAAACAAGAGACAAAGCTGTTGAGGAGCGGGATGGTGCCATGTGGGGAGCACAGGCTCTGGGGCTGTGCCGCTTACCCAATCACTCAGGCAATTATCCAGCCTCTCGAAGCCTCAGCTTCCTCGACTGTAAACTGAGGCCAATGAGCGACCCCCATCAAAAGGCTACTGGGGGGTAAGTGAGCTCATAAGCAGAGCTAATTCAGGCCGGGTCCCTGGTGGTACGCTATAGTCGAGGCCCTGCCCCACTCCTGCTCCTGCTCTCTGGGCCCTGGCATGGGTGGAGCCTGGTGAGAAACCCTCCTTCCCTAGCTGTCCCAGACTGTGTGAGCTGCAGAATGGGGAGGGGCCTGTCCAGGAGAATCAAGTCCAGAGGGAAACCAGTTACCTAGTGAGTAGAGGCCCAAGTAGAGATTCTGCCTTTTCTGTCCTTCTCATCCCTTACTCTCATCCCTCTCAAAACCCTACTAGAAGCTAGCTGGTTTCCAGGGCCCTGCTGAGAGGAAGGGAGAGAAGATTCTGGAAGGAGAGGAAGACATTTTAGAGCCTGCCCTTTAGAGCAAATAGTCTGAACTGGGAGGGGGGCGGCGGGTGGCTGACTATCCAGAAGACAAGGAAGAGAAACCATGGTTTGGGGGAGGAGGAGCTCAGGGACAGAGCTGGAGCCTGAAGGATGGAGAGGATGAGCGTGGGGGAGCAAGCAGTGGGCACAGCTGGAAGAAAGGCCTGGAGCGGCTGGTGGGGAGCAGTCAGGTGGCAAATGAGGGAACATAGAGACAGGAGTAGTAGGAGGAAAGGCTGTCAGTGGTGGGGTCGTCCGACCTCAGGGGTTGTGGTGAGGCTACATAGAGGGCTCTGGAGTTTTCTTTGGTCAGAGATGAGGAGTACAGCCAAAGCACCTGGAGATAGGTGCCTCACAGACAAGAGAAGGGCTTCCCTGATGGCTCAGCCGGTAAGGAATCTGTTTGCAATGCAGGAGACACAAGAGACTCAGGTTTGATCCCTGAGTGGGGAAGATCCCCTGGAGGAGGAAATGGCGACCTACTCCAGCCAGTATTGTTGCCTGGAAAATCCCATTGACAGAGGAGTCTGGTGGTTGCAGTCGATGGGGTCTCAAAGAGTCAGACATGACTGAGCACAAGGCGCATGCTGAGGCATCATTGACTTGGTCTTTGATCTTCATAAGACTGGGTGCTCATGTACTGTACTGTAGACAAGACAGGTGTTCGGGGATGTGAGATGCTGCGTTCACACCCACCGGGTGCAGAGAGGGGAAGGGCAAGTCTCTTGGATGGGGTCCCCACCTCCCTGACCATCTCACAGCCAGGCCCCGGCTATGTTGACACACGTGCCCTGCCCCAGCCGCAGAGGCTGAGATGTGGCATTGTTCAGCTGGAAGTGAGTCACAGAGCTTTTCCTTCCTTCTCTTCCTCTCCACTCTGCTTGCCCGACAACTTACAGATTCTCTCTCTTTCTCACACTCACGCACATGTACCCACAAACGCAACTGCCTTTCAGAATTCATGAACTGTAAATAAGTGGTTTTCAGCATAAACACCTCCATCCAGCACCGGGGGAGGGGAGGAGCGTGGCTCAGAGAGCTGAGGCATACGTGCATCTGCATGGATGTGTCTGTGTGTGTGCCCACAGGTGTTCTAGAGTCTCTGACGTGCTGGGTCTCTGTGTGACTTCATTTGTAGGACTGACATCAGGAAGGGACATCTGTGAAGGGAGCTGCAGCATATACATGAGTCTGGGAGGCTGTGGTCCAAACAAAGTTTCTATGGCTGCAGGGGCAGGGGGGTTGTGCTGTGCGCTCATCGCTGCTGGGATAGGCATAGGAGTATGTGTTGTGTGTCTATTCCCAGGTGACTCAGTGGTAAAGACTCTGCCTGCAGCGTAGGAGACGGGAGTTCAATCCCTGGGTTGGGAAGATCCCCTGAAGGAGGAAGTGGCAACCCACTCCCATGTTCTTGTCTGGGAAATCCCATAAACAGAGGAGTTTGGCAGGCTACAGTCTGTGGGGTGGCAAAGAATGACGCGACTAAGTGACTGAGCATGTACACACGCACCCTAGAGGCATGTTGTGAGTGCCTGAGAAGTGTCTGCACGGATATCTGAGTCGTGGAGGAGGTAGGTGCCGGTGGAAAAAGCCTTTCTGTCTGTGTTTGTGCAGGCGTGGGGGGGTCTGTGTCTGGGCCACCAGCCCAGCCTCTGACTCTGCAGGATGTGAAATAGTGGGTTTGTGACCAAGGCCAGTGATGCTGCCCCCATTCACCTCTCCCTCGGGTCAGAGATACACCAAGTCAGCACTGGTGGCCACGGTCAGAGCAGCGTCACATTCACAGGGGTCTTCAGGAGACAGGGAAAGGAAGGCAAGCCCTTGCTCTCTCTATCCCCAAGGGTCACCCACCCTGCAGAGTCCAGCAGAGAGGACACACGGCACCAACACCACTGCCAGGCAGTTCTCTGTTCAGGCACCACAGGGAGGGTGCCTCTCCACCAGCATGTGGGTCTGCCCCCACTGTGAGCCCCCCACCTGACCTGCTCCCAGCCAGACTGCAAACCCCAGAACGCTGGGCCTCTTCTCCTCAGTCTTTCCATATATAAAAGGAGGCCAAGGAATCCTACAGATAGGGGTTACCCGCACCTGGCTGAGCCTGAAGTCACGTGCACAAAGCTCAGCGACCGTGCTCCCTTCCCCACCTCCTGCAGGACTCCCAGTCAGACCTTCCCTTTAGGGGCAGGGGTGCAGGTCCATGGGCCAACTCTAGGGGGCGCTGCCAGGCAGCCGGCTTGGGCCTGCACCTGTCAATGGATTAAATGAGCAAAAGGCCTGGGAGTGGGAGAGGGGCTTGAAGATCTGTGTGACTGGGGGACGGAAGTTCAGTGGGGCCTGACGGGAGGGTTTGTCTGGGAGATGTGTGATTTCTGTCGCCCGCTGGTCGTAGGAAGAGCGCGGGGTCGGGGGTGGGTGGGGGGGAGGTCCTCCGAGAATTCAGTCCCAGGCTCTCAAGGACTGTGCTCCGTGGAGGGGATGGTCAGGTCGTCCCTGGATGCTTGATTAAGACCCCACTCCTCGGGGCTTCCATGGCAGTCCAGCGATTAAGGAGGACGAAGGTTTGATCCCCAGTCCGGGAACTAAGATCCCACATGCTGGACGGTGTCACGGGGAGGAGAGACTGGGGAGATGTGAAATCTATTTAAAAAAAAAAACCAAAAAAACACTCCTCACGGGATTTGGGAGAGAGGGGGTTGTGGAACATTTGGAGTCTGCCTGCATTCCCTCTCCTCTTCAGGTCTCACCAAGCACCGCTCTCCCCAAGAAGCCCTGAAGGAGATGAAAGTCCCCCACCTCAGCCGCAGGAGGTGGCAGCAGTCAGGGTGAGAGGACTGTCCCCCAATACAGGACCTGGAAGGAAGGGGCTGTGGCTGCCCTTTGCTCTCCTAAGACGCACCCCATGACTGCCCCCCCCAACCCTGGCAAAGCCACGCCCCTCCGCCCCCAAGGGATCAGGCTCCTTGAGTGCCGGCCTTGCCAGGGGAGCAGGCTCCAGAGTCAATTCGGAATTCTGGGGGTGGTCCCTGTCCGCGGAGGTGTTCCCTTCCTCCAGCACTGCCCATCCATAAAGGACGTTTGTGCCCGGGCAACACCGCCCACCTGGGGCTGGCGGGCAGGGGCTGCTGCGAACACAGTGCCACAGTGAAAGCAGGACAAACGCGCCTGTGTCCGCCCTGGCCGAGGTACCGGAGGAAGCGAGGTCCGCCGAAGTGTTAATGGGCCTCCTTCCTGCCCTGCCCTAGTCAGCTCCCCGGGTGCTCATCCCTTCTCTCCAGAACGCCCGCTTCCGCTCAAGGCCCGGCACGCCCCCTCCCCATCCCTGGCCGCAGCTCTGTCCTGCTTTGACAAACATCCCTCTCAGCCTTTTGAGTTTATGGCTTTTTCGTGTGCTTTCCCTTCATGTGGTCGGAAACCGAGGACCTGGCCGAGGAGCTGGCCCTGCGACTAGAGGCCAGGCCTGGGGCGGAGGAGGGTGGAGGCCTGGCCAAGTCCCAAGAGCGGAGACTGGAATCCCGCCTCAGGTAGATAAGGGCCAGGCAGGGAACAGTGCAGGAAGGGCACGTTCCCAGCTCTGTCCCCGGCGGGGGAAGGGGGGGGCAGGTGGGGGAAGCCCAGGAGACAGTTCTCAAAGGGGTCAGCGCCAGCCCATGTGATGGCCAGCAGCCATTGCAAGAAGGCAAGCAGGGGTACTTGTGGATTTGTTTTTGTTTTAAAATGAAATATTTATTAAGCACTGACTGGGCCTTGTGCCAAGTCCATGAATTTATTATCTCACTGAATCCTCAAGAAAACTCAACATTACCATGACTGTCATTTTTACAGATGATAAAACTGGGGCCCACAGAGGTTAAGTACCATGTGCCCAGGTCACAGCTTATTGGTAGCAGAGTGAGGATCTAAGCTCCGCAGCATCTAAGCTCAGGCAGCATCCAAGCCCAGGCAGTGACCATGTGTTGGAGAAAAGCCACCACACTATTTGCATTTTTGTCAGTCACTCCTGAGCTTCTGTATCATCTGGGCCTGAGATTGACTGTTAGGGTGTCCCTGAGTCCCTGGGTCAGCCCCAGGAGAGCCAAGGAGGAACCAGTCATTCCCCAGGCTCCCTGTGCCCTCAGAGACTAGGGGGGTACCATGGGAGCCTCAGGCTCCCTTAGGTATTGGCACCATCTACAAGTTGACATTTTCCCATAAGGAGACATACTTTCAAATGTATGTAGAAACTGTTGTATAAAACCCATACTCATTTTAGAAGTGTTAATGAATGAATATTTGTTTATGATCATTTGTATTTTTTCTCAATCAAAGGATTTTTTAAAGTATGACTGCCATCACGTGAATCAGGGAGCCAGTCTGCAAAATGTTTCGATTCTCTAAAAGAGTGTTTATTTAAAAAAAAAAAAGTTCAGAAACCAAAACTAAGACACCCATGCCCTGAGAGGTAGCACATCCTGGCCAAGTTTCAGACCAAACAGGGGACCCAGAGAGGGTACTAGAAGTAGGGTGGGGCTTCCTTTCTGTCTGGTTAGGGCAGCCCCCAAGAATTCATCACAGAAGGGAGCCTGCCCAGGGCTGCAGGGGTAGACTCTGGGGAATACAACCCAGTGGGGCTGGGAGCTTAAGGGATAAAGGGGCTAGGAGAAATTTGGGGGCTTCACTGTCTCCCAGAGGGTGGGGACAATTCTAGGAACCAAGAGTACCAGCCTTACCTGTCGTTTCTTCTCAGAGCCTTTTCCTTAGGCCGGCATTGCAGGTCCTTCCGCCCAAAGCCAGCTTTGCGTGACTAGAAGGAAGATGGGAGGGGGCTTTCAGTGGAGAAATTCCCCCTACTCCACACTACGGGGCCAAAGGGATAGACCACCCCCTTTTCCCCAAAGGAAGGAAGCAAAGGAAAGACATTTCTGGATCAGTCAGTGTTTTTACAGGTTAGGATTTTCTTTTGTTTTTAATCTCAACAATCCTATAAAGCAGATCCCCCAACTCCCATTTTGACAGATATACCCCCTGAGAGCTGAAAAGCTTTTTAAAGGGAGAGCCAGCACCTAAACTTGACCCCACACTGTGGGGCCTGACCTACATTCTGGGGTGTGGGGGGTGTGGGGGAGGCACCGAAGCTGCCAGAGGGAAGGGGAGGGGGAAGGTGAGGCCCAGCCCCAACATCCCCTGCCCCAGCCCCCACATCCCCTGCCCCAGCGAACATCCTCTCTGCCTGCCTTTGTTCACAAAACCGAAAAAGTGATGATGGTTTTCCTTCCTCTCTTTAAGAAAACAACAGAATCAAAACAAACAGAGAAGGGGAACTCCCTTCTGTAGCTTTTGCCAGAAATAAAAGGAAGAAATAGTTCCAGTCCAGCCTTAGGCCAGCTACCCGGACAAGGTGTAGGAGGAGAAGAGAGAGTAGCCCTCTCAAAAACTCAAGCTTCAGCAACCCCACCTCCTGATCTTTATCCAACCCTTCTCCCACTGGTCATCTCACCACCCAAGATCACACACACACTGACACAGCTGAGGCAGTTGAAACTTCCCAGAGGGCTTTAGTAAATCCTAAAGAAGGGCAAAAAGGAGATAAAAACACCCTCTCCCTAAAATACAAACCAGCACTGGCCACCTCCCACGGCCACTTCCCACTCAGGGCTCCCAGGGCCTGCCCCATTTCTCTCTTCTGAGCTTCCCTCACTGAAGTCTCCATAGAGTAGTGATACCTCACAGGGTTCCATTCTTCCTATAGTCAACTTGCCTGTACCTTAGTGGCCACAAAAATCAAAGTCTGGAGTAGCCTTCAGTTCATGGTACACCCATCCTTACCCTAGCCTGAGCCTTCCCATTCATCCCCTAGTTCAGCTTGCAGTTCCAGATATCTTATGCTGATTGGCTCATCTGGGGTGACTGACAGCTTCAGAGGTCTGCCCCCTGCATTCCAGGTGGCCTTAAAGGCTCAGCAGTGTCATCCTCACTGAGGGACTTGATCTCACAGAATTGGCCCATCAGTCAGCTTCACTCTGACAGCAACTCTGGGACTAAAAGAGCCTTTTGAAAACTATTTGGATAGATTAAGGAGTTGTGATCTAGTTTCAAGGTCAGAGGGTAGTTGAAGAAGAGCTTTTCCTCATTGAGACTAACTAGTCTCAGCAAGTATTAAATGAGTACTTAGTATTATACTCCATACGGTACCTGGTCCTGTGGAAAGTGTAAGAGGACAGATGAGTCTCAGGATCTCCTGGGGACCTGGGAGAGATGGTGGTAGGGAGAGGATTGTGCCTCAACTATTAGAGAAGGGTCTAAATGGAAACTCAGCTCCTCTTGAAGATGTGTGAGGGTAGGAGGGAGAACACAGGTGACACAGCTAACTTTTTGGGAATTACTACACCACAGGATTCTGGGCTCCCTTTTGTTTCCCGGGGCTGACAAGGCCTGCGTTTAGCAGGTGTTCAGTTTGTGTCTGTTGGACAAACAGCCACTGTTTGGGCTTCGCTGGCATTGGAGAGTCAAAGGAGCTCAAGCAAAGATGATTTTCCTGAGGATGAGGCCAGGGCAGGGCTAAGGCCAGACTTTCTTCCTCTGTAAGTGTTCGCTTTTTTCAGGTCCCTCAGGTCTTCCTCAGCCTTCATCCTTTCTCACCTGGACTTTAAGGCTGCATTCTTCCTTTGCTTTGTGCCTTTAATACATCCTCCAAGTGGCCTCTGGAGCTGTGGTGCCAAAATACAGTTGTGTCATGCCTTCCTGACCTCCAAAGCCTTTGCCAGTTGTGCTTGCCCACCAAACAGAGTCTGTGACAGCTGCCTCTCTCCCCTAAGCTGTAGTGAGCACAGTGGTTGGGGGCTCAAGCTCCACAGTAAGGCCCCTGTTTAGATTCTGGTTCTACCCCCTTACCAAGTGGTGACCCAGGAAAAGTTACCAATATTGATACTTCCCAAGCCTCTGCTTCCTCTGGGTAAGATGGGGATGCCACTGGTATCCACTCGTAGAGGTTGGGTGAGGGTTAAATGAGATATATCCTACATTGAGATACACAGTGGAGCCCCCGACACTTGTTGGCATTCCTCAGCCTTCCCAGGAGGACTCTTTGTCTTCCCACTGACTCAGGAAGGTTCTTAAAGGCAGGCACCATTGTTCTGTATCTTCCCCAGGTCCTAGCTGTTGTTGTTCCATTGTAGGAATTCAGTAATGCTTGTAGGCCAGGGTGTAGAGCTTAGAAGTAGGCCCAGAGCTGGCAGATTGGATTTCTCTCTAACCCAGAACACCCTCCTCTGCCATCCGTGGCCCTAGCACACTCCTGCTCCGTCTTTAAGACCTGCTCTGTCTTGCCTCCTCCAGGAAGGAAGCCTTCCCTGGTTCTCACGTTGGGTCAGGGCCCTCTGTGTCCCTGCTGCAAGCATGGTAGATACATCCTGATCAATACACTATTATAGAGCAGTTCTTGGTTTAGGCAACTGGCTTCCAAGAGACTGTGCTCCATCTCACTCCCTGCCAAGTCTGGCTCAACAGCAGTCCAATGTTTTGATGAATACATTGATGGATTTATTCTGTGCACTGTCTTTCTCAGATAAGTAGGAGAGAGGAGCCCTGAGGTGGAAGGGGCAGGGCCAGGAGAAGAGTGGAAGAGCTTGTGGCTAAATGGGATCCCTCAGGGGTAACCATGCTGGCTTAACCAGTGACAGCTAGAGTAGAGAGTTACCCCATACCCTGACGTGCCCCGGGTGAAAGGCTCTCCCCACATGAGGATGGAAGAACAGGGTCCCTTGGCAAGGCCAACTGAAAAAAAAGAGGTCTCTGTTTTCAGGCTCTTCCTGTCCAGTAACCTGGCCCCCAAGAGGCCCCACATTTCTGCCCACCCTCCTCCCAGCCATCAGCACAGCTGTGACCTTGAACTGGTTACCACTCATCCCTGGACTTCCAAGTTCTCTTCTCTCTTGCCCAGGGCTTAAGGTGCCACCATGGGCCAGTGCCTGGGAAGGAGGCCAGGGATGGACTCCTGGCTGGCTGACCACTCCCCAGTGGGGTGTTGGCCTTAGCAGACAGGTTTCAGCTTTCAGAGTGTTTTCCTGTCTAGGGCACTTTCTATTTTTCAATACTTTTCCTAACAAAGCCAAACAAGAGAAAAGGAAACTGGTGAACCTTCTAAGGGCTAGGAGGGTGGGGGTTGGGCAGAATTTACCCTGGAAAAGGCTGGAGGCAGGGCTAGGGGCCCCTCTACCCCCATGCCCCCATCCTCCCACTCCCCTCCCTGCCAGGCTGACTCATTGTTTTGCAACAAACAAGCGGCCAGGCCCTGGCAGTTTCTAGAAGTTCAGCCTCAAAGCAGGCTGGGTTCAATCCCTGCCCTCCCAACAGCCCAGGCAGGCAGGGATGATTGGGCTATCTCTGCCTGCATCCCCTTTGTTTAGGGCAGCCACTTGCTAACCTGAAGTAAACACACTTGTCTCTGGACATGTGAGAAGAGAAGGGGCTGTTATCTTTGGAGACCAGAGAGATTCCTCTCCCCTGACAGGTTCCTCTGCAAAGGGGAGGGATTTCAGATGGCAGCATCCAGAGACTGGTGCCCACATTCAAATCCCAGCTCTGCCTGTCACTTACTATGGGTGGCCTTGGGTAAGTCACCAACTCTATCTGCTTCGACACCCCCTCCTCTACAAAATATTGGGATACCAGTACCTACTTCAGAGTTGTTCTGAGCATTGATGAGTTCAAATTTAAAATGGGCTATATGTCGTTATTTAGTCACGTCTGACTCTGTTGTGACCTCATGGACTGTAGCCCATCAGGCTCCTCTATCTGTGGAATTTCACAGACAACAATACTGGAGTGGGTTGCTATTTCCTTCTCCAGGGAATCTTCCAGACCCAGGGATTGAACCTTCCTCTCCTACGTTGGCAGATGGATTCTTTACCACTGAGCCACCAGGGAAGCCCAAGTGGGCTATATAAATATTATTTAAAAAAAAAAAGAGAGAGAGATCTATATAAGTGGTGTTAAATGAGGGTGGGGGAAGGTCTATAATAATGAACACTCTAATCCAGGCTCTGAGGGCATTTCCTAGTCCCCTATCCCCAACATCTCCCACTCACTCCCCTCAGTGGGCCTAGCTTCTTTACTTTGCATCCCTGAACAGAGGGCATTGATGGGCCCCAGCAGGTAGGCACTGGGGCCCCAAGCTCCTTTTCAAATGGAAGTTGTGCAGGGGAAATCCTCAAGGGAGGTAGGCGCCAGCCTGGGGAGGGTCTGGCCCCCTGAGGGGCTGCATGGAGAGGGTTTGCAAGAGCTTTTAGAATTTCAAAAAGAATCCCCAGGAATGGACAGCCAGCAGGGGTGGAGTGATGGAGCGGGCCAGGGCAGGGTGGGGGTGGGGGTGGGCAGGCAGGTTGTGTGGCAAACTTTCCCTGAACTCCACTGGGGGTAACTGTCCCTCCATTTTCTTTTCTGGACTGAATTTCCCAAATAGCCTGATTTCTTAGGCTCAAGTACCAGATTCAAATCTTGGTTCTGACCTTACTAGCCGAGAGACTCTGGGCACGTTAATTACTCTCTCTCTCTAAAGCTTCTTTTCCTTGTCTGTGACAAGAGGTAATAATCCCGCCTTGCAGGGGTGGCAGGGGATTAAATGAGGCAACACAGACAAAGCTCTTAGTGTGAGGCCGCCGGGGGCAGGACCCCATCCATGGGTGTCCTCTAGCCCACCCCCACCCCTGTCCTCATCTGAGACCAGGGAATCTCCTTACCTCCAGCCGGATTCCATTTGGCAGTAGATTGATACCCCCTCCCCACCCCTACTTCCTACATCCTTTGTAATGAATTCAAGGACCTAGGCGGGCTTCTGAACCTCTTCCCTCCTGGTTTCCCCAGTGGGGAAAGAAGTTGAGTCCAATTCGGCAGCACTGGAAACTGGTGTTGAGGTCCAGTCTCCTCCATTACTAGCAGTGAGTCCCAGGTCACAAGCCTCTATCATTCATTCATTCAGTATACATTTCTGAGCCCCTGCTCTGTGCCTGACCCTGTACACGGTGCTGCAGGTACAATGAAAAAGACAGATCCAATCCCTGAGATCAGAGAATCATAGTCTGTCAAGGAAGACAAACGTTAAATGTCTAGACAGTAACATAATTATTGAGTGCTACAGAGAGTGAAGGTGCTGTGAAATGATATTTCATGGAGGGCTCAAGAGACAGTATTTCTGAGGCTTGAGCCAGGACCTGAAGGATATCAAGGAATGAAAAATAAGAGCTGGAGAGGAAAAGGGAAAGAACCCTGTACAGACAGCAGAAATAACAAGTGCAAAGGCCCTGAGATCAGAAGACTTTGGTACTCCTACTGAAGGGAGCCTATAGCGAATGAGCCAAAGAGAGGTTCAAGATGAGGTTGAAGAATAGAAAGGGCTAGATCTAGCGGGACCACATAGACCCTGGGAAAGACTTTGGAATAGAACCACTGGGTAGTTTTAAGGAGTGGGAGATACAGTTAGAGTGCTTTCAAAAATGTGTCCAGCAGGTCAGTGGATAATGGCTTGGAATGGAACCAGAGAGACCAAGGAGCAGACTATCTTTCAAGGGAGAGGGGGTTGTGGTTGGACTAACAGAGAAATGGGCAGAGTCATGACATGCTTAGGAAGTAGGTACAATAGGAATTGGTAATAGGGTGACTATGGAGGTCAAAGGAGATGTTGTCGAATATAACGCTCAGGTTCTGACCTGGGAAACTAGGCGAAGGGTAGGACTAGTTACTGAGAGAAGAAGCCCCAGAGGAGGGGCAGATTGCATGGGAGGGGGCATAACTAGTTTTAGAGATGTTTGTTTGAAATACCTATATCAAGTAGAAGCTGGATATTTCAGACTTGAATTTAAAAGAGAGGTCTAGATTGAGAACTGGAAATTGGAGAAATGGAATCAGCATAGGATTGGCTAAGATTGCCTGGGAGAGTAATCTATGACAGTCAGAGGACCAGGCCAAAGACCTGAGGTGCACCCCATTTAAATGTCAAGTGAAACGGAGCCCCAGTTTTATCATCTCTAACATGGAGGAAATAATACCCAACGGCTCACAGCATAACTGAGGATTATATTAAGTAATGGATGTAAGGCACTATACCAGGCGCCTGGCATGCAGCAGAAGCACAACAAACTCTGAGCAGGAAAGCTTCCAGGATGGATTTGGTTGGTAATTCTCTTCATTTGCAAGTGACAGAATCTCAAACTAGTTTTAGAAAAAGAGTTTCTTCAAAAGATTCAGGATATCTCCTAAACTCAGAGGAAGAACTGAATCACTAAGCCAGGGCACAAAGGGCAGAACTGAGGTCCTTGGTGGGACTCGCCTCTCGCTCTGCTTCCTGTTGGGTTCAGCTTCTTTCCTGTGAAGGGCGGTGCAGCTGTTGACCCTGTCTGCATTTCATGTCTTGATGCTCCCTCCACCAGAGAGGGACTTATATTCTGATCCCAAAGTAACAGAATCTCAGGGAAGGAGTGGCCATGGTTCCACTTTGTTTGGCCACCTCCCCCTGCCCGCCCCCCTCAGTGTGGAGGAACAAAGGGACTGGCATCTACAATAACATTGTGGCATTGTCATGTGGGGGTGGGGTGGGGGGAGGGGAAGGAAGACTGCTAGGTCAGCAGAAACAAAAGGCAGTCCAAATTATTAACCTGGAAATGAGCTTGTAGTCAAGAAAGGGGGTTAAAGAAAATTTAAAAAAAAAAAAAAGGGGGGGGGGCTAATTAGTACCCGCGGGTGACTAAAAATGAAACCCAAAACCGGGTTATGTTACCACCAATTGATCCTTGACACTCCCTTGATAACCCCCTACCCTCCAGACCACAGCTCCCATTCACCTGGACTCAGCAATAACCTCATCACATGGCCCCGGTGTTTCCCCTACAGGCTTCCTCCTTCCTTTACCCTGCCCCCACCCCCACACACCACCCCCTGCCCCAGGCCAGAGCAGTCCTTGCAGATGGGCCCCCCCTTGGCCCCACTTTCTTTTTTCTTTTTCTAATATTTATTTATTTATTTGGCTGTGCCAGGTCTTAGTTACAGCATGTGGGATCTAGTTTCCCGACCAAGGATCAAACCCAGGCCCACTCGTGAGAGCTCAGCGTCTTAGCCACTGAAACACCAGGGAAGTCCCTTGACCCTACTTTGAAGGATTCCCTTTTCAGGGCCTTCAGTGGCCATCCCAGACCCTAGGATTGAAGCCAATTCCTTTTTTTTTTTCTTTTTTACATTTTCTTTTTCATTATGATTTACTACAGGATGTTCAATATAGTTCCCTGTGCTATACAGTAGGGCTTTGTTTATCTATTTTATATATAATAGTTTGTATCTGCTAATCCCAAACTCCTAGCTTATTCTTCTCCACCCTCTTTCTTCTTTGGTTCATAAGTCAGTTTTCTATGTCTGTGAATCTGTTTTGCAAATAAGTTCTCATTTTAGATTCTACATATAAATGACATCATATGGTATATGCCTTTCTCCTTCTGACTCACTTCACTTAATATGAAAATCTCTAGGACCACCCATGTTGCTGCAAATAGCATTATTTCATTTTTTAATGGCTGAGTAGTATTCCATTGTATATATACACCACATCTTCTTTAGCCATTTCTCTGTCTATGGATATTCAGGTTGCCTCCAAGTCTTAGCTATTGTAAATCGTGCTGCTATGAACATTGAGGGTGCATTATCTTTTCAAATTTTACTTTTCTCTGAATATATACCCAGGAGTAGGACTCCTGAATCATGTGGCAACTCTATTTTGAGTTTTTTAAGGTACCTCTATACTGTCCTCCATAATGTCTACCACCAGTTTTGTTCCCAACAGTTTGGGAGGGTTCCCTATTCTCTACACCGTCTCCAGCATTTGTTATTTGTAGACTTTTTAATGATGTTGAAGTCAGTTTCTTTGGCTTGACCTCTCAACCTTCCCCTTCGCTGTCACCGCACCTCTCAAATCATTTCAGGCCCAGGTCAGTTCAGTTCAGTCGCTCAGTCGTGTCCAACTCATTGCAACCCCATGAACTGCAGCACGCCAGGCCTCCCTGTCCGTCACCAACTCCCGGAGTCCACCCAAACCCATGACCATTGAGTCAGTAATGCCATCCAACCATCTTATCCTCTGTTGTCCCCTTCTCCTCCTGCCCTCAAAACTTCCCAGCATCAAGGTCTTTTCAAATGAGTCAACTCTTCGCATGAGGTGGCCAAAGTATTAGAGTTTCAGCTTCAACATCAGTCCTTCCAGTGAACACCCAGGACTGATCTCCTTTAGGATGGACTGGATGACCTTCTTTCAGTCCAAGGGACTTGCAAGAGTCTTCTCCAACACCACAGTTCAAAAGCATCAATTTTTCAGCACTCAGCTTTCTTTCTAGTTCAACTCTCACATCCATACATGACCACTGGAAAAACCATAGCCTTGACTAGACAGATCTTTGTTGGCAAAGTAATGCCTCTGCTTTTTAATATGCTATCCAGGTTGGTCATAACTTTCCTTCCAAGGAGTAAGCGTCTTTTAATTTCATGGCTGCAATCACCATCTGCAGTGATTTGGGAGCCCAGAAAAATAAAGTCAGCCACTGTTGCCCCATCCATTTGCCATGAAGTGATGGGACCAGATGCCATGATTTCAGACCCGGTTTACCCCAAACCTCCCCCCTCCCAGAAGGGCCCCCTGACCTCTCCAACCTCAGAGCCCCCTGCCACTGACCTTCAGTCTGTTGCAATGTTCATCCTTCACATTGAGGGTGCGCCTGCCACATGTCAGTCACTGAGGTCAGTAGGTGCTCTCATATGCTTCATCTTACCTACTCCCTGAAAGACAGGCTCCACCATCTCCCTTTGACAGGAAGCATGCTCAGCGAGGTTCAATGACTTTTCCCAAATTACACAGTTGGTTAGTGAAATAACCAGGACTTGAATCCAAGACTGACAACTGGCCTCAAAACCTTTGCTCTAAACCAGGAGCCAGCAAACTATGACCCTGAAGGCCACATTCTGCCCACTGTCTGCTTTTGTGCAACTTAAGAGCCAAGAATGATTTTTACATGATGAGGGGGGAAAAAATCCAAAGAAGCATAACATTTTGGCACATGAAATTAATATTTCAGTGTCCATTAATAAAATTTCATTGGAGCTCAGGAACACCCATTTATTTAGACTTTGTCGACGGTTATTTTCACACTCCAATGGCAGACTTGTGATGGAGAACAGCCTAAATTGTTTACTTTTTGATGCTTCATGGAAGTTAGCTCCAAAAGACACCACCAGGCTGCCTCCTGTGGGTAACGCTCAAACCCATGGAGTTCTAAACACATCATCTGCCTCTACAGATTGCCGTCCTTCTCTAAGTCCTCGCTTGCTGTAGAATCTTGGTGGAAAAGCGAGGTGGATTTTAGCCTCATTGTATCCCCAGGTACTCAAGACTTGCCCCAGATGGGACTGAAGTTTCAGCATCTGAGAATGTTGAAGAAATTCTAAACCAGCTCCTCCTGTCATTCCCCAGGCTGAGCCAGGCAATGGCTCATCCAGGGTGGGCAGTGGGAGACCTTTGTCCTGACTGGATCGGATTATTCTGGCCTTGTTTGGTTTTCAAGGAATCAGCTTCAAGGAAAGAAGCAGAAGAACTGAGTCTTATCCAGATGAATGAGGTGGAGATTTGTCCCGGGGACTAAGTGGGATGGTGAAAGAGAAAGCCCTAAGCCTGAAGACTGACATGTGTGTCATAGATGCTGGATGACCTGCAGCTTTTGTGAGGAGGAAGGGGAAGAGGTAGGAACAGGGGAATTCTGGAAGCTCCAGGCTTTTCCTTGCCTGTAGGGGGCTTTTGTCTAACAGAAAGAAGCTTGGCTTCCTCCCATAGAGGCAGCCCTGCACACCCTCAGGACACTTTTGGGAAGTGAAGTGGGAAATGGACTGCAGCTCCTACACAAACCTCATAGCTCTGGATCCAGCCCCACCGGACCTAAGAGCAGGGAGACCCCAGGGAGGGTTCAGTTTCCTCTCCTGTATAATGGGGGTGCTTGTCTTCTCTTCCTCGGGCAGATCTGAGAATGAAATGAAGAAGCAGGTGTGGAAGTCAGGATGGAAGGTTTTGATGTTAGCCAAATGACCAAACGGAAGCCTGCCATCTGGGGTCCTCCAGAAACTGCTATTGACAGGAAGGACTTTGTGGTTGACTTTCTAGAAAGTATATGTTGTAGAGTCTGCAAAGCGGAGGGCTATATCATCCATAACTTATCACGGCTAGTATCATTTCTACACTTAATCTTGCTTTTGGGAGCAGAGGTAGGGGGAGTAGGAGAAGAAATACAGGGAGGGGATGAAATACTAGGGCAGTATTTCTCAAACTTCACCTGGGAGAGTTGTTTAAAAGCAGATTCTGATCCAGTAGGTCTGAAAGGAGTGGGGCCTGAAAGTCTGCATTTCTGACAGGGTCCCAGAGGACACTCGTTTGAGGACTACACTCTGTCACAAGGGCTAGAAGACCCTAGAGCAGCCAGAGAAGGTGGGGCCCGGGCTTCCTTGCCTGAGGTGGGCAGTAGAAGCAGTGAAAGTTTTCACCATCTCAGTGGACCTGCTTCTTGAAGTGAGGGGCAGACTCCCAGGACCCCAGGGATCAGCCTGGCTGGCACAAGACCTGGAAACTGTGTGGGTGAAGCCTTCCTTGAAGGACCCACACCCTCAGTGAGGGAACTGAATCTGGGGAGCCAGGGAAGGTCTGGGTTTCCACCAGATCAAAGCAGGTTCCTCAGCCTTTGATTCGCAAAGAAGCAGACCCTTCAGAGGCTGGCCTGAGTTTGGGGCTGGCTGGCCTTGGGGCCTGGGATGAGTGGTCAGAGGCCCCCAGCCTGCTCTCCTTTTACATAACAGCTTGGTCGTCCAACAAAAGGGCAGTCCTTGAAAGGCCGTATGGGGCTGTTAAAAGCTTCCGGCAATGGTTTAATTAGGGGCGATTAAAGTGTCCACCTCAGGAAGGCCTGCCCTTCAAAGGCCAACCAGGCCTGGCTCTCCTGTCCTCAGCCCCACCCCCCATGGTAGCCCTGCCCCCAGCCTCTCCCTTCAGCCCCTCAGCCCCCTTCCCTGGGGCTCCCTGCCGACCAAGGGAGTCAGCCTAGGAACCCTTTGGCCAACCTGTCTGGGAGGATTCCGTCCTGGCCCCTGGACCATTGGTACCATTTGTTCACACAGTTTGGCCTTGTGGCTGAGTCGGTGTGAGAGGCAGAGGAGGCTGAGTATGAGACACAAAGGGCCTCAGAACAGGCCCACCCTGAGACTCCCACCATCTCTCTCTCCCCCAGGAAACCTAGTCTGGTCTCTGGACCCTTCCTCAAGCTCCCTTACCAGCTCCTTTCCCCAGGCCCCTCGCCTGTCTGGAATTTCATGGTCACTGTCTGGGGGCTCCCATGGCCCACTACACTTTAAGCTTCCAGACATCAGCTGAGATACTATCTGGGAGCTGCTAGGGGCTCAGAGGGGACCAGACAGGGAGCACAACTCAGAAAGGTGTTGGAAAAGTGAATATAGTGAAAGCAATAGGGCCTGAGACAGGTAAAATGAGGTGAGCTCTGAGAAGGCCCTCACCTCTGGTGGGGCTGAGGGAGCAGAGAGGCAGGGAAGACAACTTTCTGGAAGCAAGCAAGCCTAGAGTTAGAACACGGTCAGCTCAGTCTGGCCCATTTGCCAACCTTGATGTTAAAAGCAAGACCACAGCTGACTTCACTAACAGACCTCACCCACCCAACCAACTCAGGGATCCTCAGAAGGGGAAGTGGTGTAGGTTTTCCATCAAGTCTAAAAATAGTTGTTCTGTGGGTATCTGGTTCAGACACTTCCTCAGAGCCCATGAAGTGTCTCAGAATCTTCTCCAGCTGAACCAGTAGACAGGGAGTTGTCTTAGGGGATTCTTTGGGCGCCATTTTCCTCTTCCATCCCTTTCGCCCACTCCCCACAGATAGTCCTAGGCCTTTCTCTTCAGGTGCCCTGTTGTGTCCCCCAGGCCCTGCTCTCATCAGCCCCATCAGGCTTTGGCTGCATGTCGACCAGCCAGTGCTGCTCTGAGGACAGAGGGGCTGGGAACAAGGGTCTCTGGGATTTCCAGGTCTCAGGTTGGAAAAAGGAAAGTCTATCTTTTTTCCAGGGTGACAGTGAAGTGAAAGCATTAGTCTCTCAGTCACGTCTGACTCTTTGCGATCCCAGAGAAGCCTGCCAGACTTCTCTGTCCACGGGATTCTCCAGGCAAGAATACTGGAGTGAGTTGCCATGTCCTCCTCCAGGGGATCTTCCCAACCCAGGGATCAAACCTGCATCTCCCGCATTGCAGGTGAGTATGAGATAAAACCAAGCCCTGAGGCAGGGAGGCCTCAGCCTGAACTGAAGGCAGCAGAAAACTGCCCTTCTGACACCCCTGTCCTGTTCTGAGTCCTCTCTAGGGAGGCGATTCTGACTGTCTTCCCATGCACCCAACAGTTTTCCTGGCCTGTCTCCAAAACCTGCTCGAGTCTCAGAGGCCCACACAGGACAGGGCCAAGTGAGAGAGCCTGAGAGGTAGGCAGGAGTAGTGGCTCTGAGCAGAGCATTGTGACTGGACCCCCAAAGCCAGGCAGGCATCCTAACTTTGATTTTCAGCAATTCCTGGTCCCAGAGATTTGGCTGCTTGTTCCCTCTGCAGTATTGTAATATCTCACTCACCAGAGTGCCAAGCTGTGAGGCACACAACCCATCCCAAGTCCCTTCTCTATCTCTGAAGGCTCCTGGTGGTCAGAGCACCCAACATCAAAAATTCTCATGCAGCCTGCTTCTCTAATGAAGCAGCTCCAGATTTCCAGATCCATCCACTGGAAATACAATTTAAGTGGTTCCCTTACCCAGGGCGTGCATCGAGGACAGGTAGGCACGGTTACTAAGTGGGGCTACAGAAAGAAATAATTAGTGTTGGTGAGGATGTGGAGAATGTAAATATACTCCTACATTGTTGGTGGGAATGTAAATTGGTGCAGCCGCACCAATCTCTTTGAGGGAGATTCCTCAAAGAATTAATAGAACTATCATATGATCCAGCTATCCCACTTCTGGGCATACAACCAAAGAATACGAAAACACTAATTCAACAAGATATATGTACCCCTATGTTCATTGCATCATTATTTACATACCCAAGATCTGAAGCAACCTCAGTGCCCATTGACAGATGAATGGATAAAGAAGATGTGTATAAAGAAGATACACACACACACAGTGGAATACTACTCAGCCATAAACAGTAAAATCTTGCTGCTTGTGGTAACATGGATGGACCTTGAGAGTATTATGCTAAGTGAAATAAGTCAGGCAGAGAAAGACAAACACCATATGATTTCATTCATATGTGGAATATAAAAAACATATAAATGAACAAACCAAAGAGAAATAAACACATAGATACAGAGAACCCAACAGTGGTTACCATAGGGGAAGGAGTGGAGGGAGAAGGGAGGGCAAAATGGAAAAGGAGATCAAGTGTATGGTGATGGGTAGAAATGAAATTTTTGGTGGTGAGCACACCGTAATATATACAGAAGTATATGAAATGTAATGTTAGAAACCAATGTTACCTCAACTAAAATAAAAAAAAAAAATCAGGGCTTTGGAAACTCAGAAAAGAGCTGTCTGCTTCCCTATCCTAATCACTCTTGCTAAGACTTACTCTTTTCTACTAGGGTGACCAACTATCTTGGTTTCCCTGGGACTGGGGGGACTTTCAGTTTAAAAAGCTGGACGGTCCCAGGCCAATCATCTTGATTTGCTCAGGACTGAGGACTTTCTGAGGATGGGCTTTCAGTGTTAAAACTGGGAAGGACAGAGTGGTCACCCTCTCTTTCCCTCAGAGTCTGGCCTCTGCCCCCGTCAGTCCCCTGAGACAGTGTCCAAAGGCCACCAACAACCTTCAAAGGTCAGTTCCTGTGGCCTCTTCTCCCTCCTCCTGCCCCGTGGTGGGGGTGGGAGGGTGGGGGGCATGGTGGAAGGCTAGGCTATAGCCAGCTGGCCTGGAGGGTGCATGGGGGTGGGGCAAGGGGTCATGAAGCGACAGCCTCACTGTCTCACCCTCTCTAAGTCGGTTTCTGGGCCTGTGCCCTTTATCACCCCCTCACACTATCTGGCTGCCTGAAGGAGTATCTCCTCCTTGTCCATCTGCCCTGAGGCAGATAAGCTGAGGGGCCACCCTGGCAAGACAGAGGGGAAGCTGTGGCCTGGGTCTTACACTGCCCTGAACCTTCTTCCCTGCCTGACCTTGGCCAGAAAAGCAGCATAGCATCCCCCTGGGGCTTCTCTATCCCAGGGTGGACAGGAATACCTATACTCACATGACAGATGGGAAAATGGAAGCAAGACAAATGCTGTGACCTGCCCAAGGTTTCTGGGCCAGACCTATAGAATGCAGGGACTGTAAGAGCTTCAGAGAACGTGCCTAAAGGCTTCTGCGATGGAGCTCCATGGACAAACTCATGCTTTGAGTCTACGCAGGGTGAAAGACACACGGATGAAGACTCAGCACTCCCACGTCCCCAGTGGTTTCAGGCCATCCTCCCAAGTCACCCAAGCCCAGGGCCTTGAGACCCGCTTCCTTCAGGGCTCCTGCCCCCAGAAGTCCTCCTGCCTGGAGTTTTCCCTGACAATAAAACCTGATCTTTGCTGCCAGAACTCAGCCTTAAGTGTTGTCAGGGGTGCACTTACCAGCCTCCTGAGTTCCCATTGCTCCAGGATAGCTGGACATTCCAAACCTTCCCTGACTACTCCCAACCCCACCCACCACTCCCATGTCCACTCTCCAGGCAGTGGATACGGCCACACAAAATTCCTCATGGTCCCCAAACATGCCAGGTCCTTTTTGGCTTCTGCTTACACCAGCCCCTCCTTAGGAAAGCGACACCGTTCCCTCACCTAAATCTATGGCAACCCTGCTGGTCCCTAAAGGCCAGCTGGAACGTTTCCTCCTCCAGGAAGCTTCCCTGAATATGTGAGTCAGAAACTAATTCTCCTTTAAACAGATTTAGCACTTACCATGTCCCAGGCACAGGCAAGGCCCTGTGTCTCATTTAACCCTCATAACAACCAAGAGTATCAAGTACTTTACTATTATCATTCCCATGTTATGGACAAGAAACTGAAGCACAGAGAGGTCAGGTAGCAGGCCCAAGGTCACATAGCTGGAAAGGGACAGAGGCAGAATTTAGGTTCTGGTTGTTTGGATCCAGAGCCTGAGCTGTAAACCACCAATGGCCTGACCGTAGCAGTGTTTATATCTCCATTAGGCCCCCCTTCTTGGCTACACTGTACTATAGAAGCTCCTTGGGGCAGGTAACATGCAGGACTGGCTTCCCACAGGAGTCTTAGTATGCGCTTAGAGAGCTCAGAGAAGGACTTTTACCCCAGGCTCCTACACAGCCCTAGAGGGAAGGACAGAATTCTATTTCTGTTATCCCTACAGCCAATTCCAAGGAATCTCTGCCTGGCTTCTTTTTGGCTACAGGGGCCTGGTCCCAGCCTGAGCATGGGATGTGGATGGCACAGCCAGAGAGGGTATGAGAATGAGGCTCCTGGGGGAACCAGTAGCCCCCAGAACCTCTCTCTGCCCCTCCAGTCCTTCTTTCCTAAAGGCCAGTCCATACCCACCTCCTCTAAGAAGCTGTGTCTGCTTCCCCTAGACCTGCCCCTGTCTAGTCCCTTTGTCCTTGTCCTGCTGGTCTCCTGTCCCAGCTGGCAGATGTGTCCAGATGCCCATGTCGACTCTAAGCTTTCTGCCTTGCAGCTCCCCCATATCCACATGAGACTCTAGCTGTACCTCTTTTTTAAAACAATTTTTTTCTATGGGACTTCCTTGGCAGTCCAGTGGTTAAGACTCCAGGCTTCCACTGCAGAGGGCCTGGGATCAACTCTGGTTAGGGAATTAAAATCCCACAAGCCATGTGGCATGACCAGAAAAAAAATTTTTGTTTTTTTTTATGAAATTGATTCCCAATTCGAAGAGACAGTGACAATAACAGAGCTTGTGATAATTTATAGAAATATTTGCTATAATATACATATTGTATACTAATATACAATAAGAACCTGCCTGCTAATGCAGGAGATGTAAGAGATGCAGGTTTGATCCCTGGGTTGGGAAGATCCCCTGGAGGAGCGCATGGCCACCCACTCAAGTATTCTTGCCTGGAGAATCCAATGGAGAGAGGAGCCTGGCAGGCCACAGTTCTAGGGTCACAAAGAGTCGGACACAACTGAAGCAACTTAGCACACAAGTACATAAAATATTATATTAATTAAATATATGATATTAAGTTTCATGCTGAATAGATAATCCCAATTTAATTTTTATTTCTATATAAAAATATAATATTGCACTCTTAAGACCAGTTATTTTGCATTGTGTATTTTCTCTTTAGATAAGTGATGAAATTTAGTCTTAAAAATTCAGCTGAAGGAGGGAACAGAGGAAAAATTCCTGCTTTATGGGTAGTTTACTGCATGCTTTCGGATGTACCCTGAAAGCTTCAGTTCTCTGGTGGGTGTCAGCCAGGCTCAGATGTGCTAAACTAGCTGGAAGGTCTCAGGGTTGAGGCAAAGAGAGGAGATGCACACGTGCCCAAGGAGGTGTGCCTCTGTGAGAGTGTGTGTGTGTGTGTACATGCCATGAGTGACTGTGAATCAGTTTGTATATGTGGGTGTGTAAGTGTGGTTCATGTATGTCCTTGCACAGCCTGCTTAGATGTGTGACTGCTCTGGGTACAGGCGGGCAGGTGCTCAGGAGCCCTCCCCTACTCCTACTCATGCCTGAGGGTGTGCCCCCGTCTGCCTCACCCCTGAAGCCTATTCTGACCCTCCAGCTCACACTGTCCTCTGCCTGCCCCTCCCTGCTGACCCTGCAGCCCTGACCTGCTGACCTACATTACCAACACTGTTCATCTTGTTCTGGTTCAGGCTTGGAGCTTGGTCACCCTTGCTCCCTGGGGGCGAGGCTGACTCCTTTCAAATTACCCCGAAGTCCAGCTTAGGACAGGGAGTACTGCCTTGCCCGGTACACACTCCTGACCTGAATTAAAGCCAACTGCACTGAAAGGAAACACATTTAAGTGGCTGGAAACTAGAGCCCACTAGCTTTCCTCTTTCAGCTCTGCACTCTTCTACTGTATCTTTCTGTCCATCCTTTCTCTAACTTATTTGCTGTCTCAGTGTTCAGCTTACAGAGTACTTCCTTGTATACCCATATCTCATTCAAATCTCATGACCATCCTCTAAGATAAGAATACTTATCCACAGTGAGCAGATGATGAAACCGAAGCTCAGAGGGGCCGCTTCATGACTCATCCAAGGTCACTCAGCCTGGAAGCAGGGTCTAGAAACCTCACACCTGAATGGACACCGCCCCCAACCCCCACCCCTCCCTACCAGTAAGCACCTGGGGTCAGAGGGCAATCCCCAGCTTGGAGTGGGTTCTTCCTGACCTCCAGTAACTTCTCTGAGTCCTGAGGTCACTGCTGGAAGGAGATGAACCAGGCCCCCCACGGCCAGGGACAACCCCGCCCAGCCAGCACTCCCAGCTACAGGAGGGGCCTCGAGCTCAGTGGACATTGTTCCCAGCCTGTGGTTACTGATTTGACAACAGTCCTGTTCCTCTCCAGCCAGCCACGGAGTTAATGATTAAGGAAGGGATTAAATATGAACCACCTGTCGGGCCATGGCGTAATGTCTCTGTCTGCACCTGAGCCTACCTAAAAATACCTCCCACCTGCTGTGGGCCAGCCTCGCACAGGGCCTTTAAGCCCCTTGTTCTGGCCATCATTTCTCCATGCAGCCACCCTGACCCCGTCCCTAACCCAGCTTCTTCTCATCCAAGCCATCTCCCATACCCACAGCACAGACCCAAGAGGTTTTCCTGTAGCTTGAAAGCTGCAAGCCACACTGCTGAAAGCAGTCCTGGTCGGCTTTCTGGAAGAGGAGGACTTGCCTGAAGCTAACTGCTCTGTGTTTCTAGAGGCTGGAGGGTCAGAAGATTGCATTCCCCTGTGGGATCTGGTTTATCAGTGTTCTTATCTCCTTGCCCAAGTCCTTCCTCCACCTAGAGACCTTTCTGAATCTATGCTTCCCAGACCCCAACACCTGGGCTACAAGGATTAATTTCACTAAAGGAATCACAAAAGAGAGGCACCCTCCCCAATCAAGCTCTTCTTTTGCCCAGGGAGGATCTGGGGGCCAGCCCCCTCCAGGAAGTCTCTGAGACTGACCTAGCTCTGGGCTGTCCTGGACCTTGCTCCCCCAGCTTCCCTCAGCCCTGGCTGATTCAGGCTGGTGTGGGCTGTTGTCTACAGCTGCAGGAAGCTGGCTGCATATGTTGGAACCGTCCTTTGAAGTTCAACCATGAAGCCCATGTGGTCCTCCAAAGGCAGAGGGCGGGGACAGCTGTATCACACCCAAGCCCGTGGTCAGCCTCTCCACGGCAGGAACCACAGACAGGATGACACAGGGCTCACTCAGTCTTTTTCTAGAAAAAGCTGAATTCTCTACTCAAGTAATAATGGTACTGAAAAGCTCTCAGTTTCTGCTCAGGGGGAAGCCCCGGTTTGCCTGCTGAATACCCACGTGGCCTTGGACTACCCTCTCTGTGTATCCTGCAGAACTGCATTCCTACTGCAAGCCTGGGGACAGACACGATCATCCCCATTTTACAGATGGGGAAACTGAGGCTGGGTGAGGTTAAACAGCTAGAAAGTGGCAAGAGACTGGCTCGCCTGACCCAAAAGCTATACAAAGTTTAAAAGAACCTAGTAGGGAACCCCAAATTCGGTTCTTCAAACCAGTTACTGACCGTGTCCTTTCTTCTCTTAACTTTCACCCATACTGATACTTGTATTCAATCCCGAAGAGTTTCCCCATGTGGGACTCTTCCCAGCAAATATGCCCCTTGTTTCCTATGATCTGAGGATGTGACCCAAGGAGACTCCACACCAAGACTCAGGAACTTCAGATGGGTTTTTATTTCCAAGTCTCTCCTAAATTTGCTAAGGTTCTCACAGAGACTTCTAGAAGGATTTACCACCTTCCTTCTTTCTGCAAGTTGTAAATCATCTTACCAGACCCAGACTGCTTCGAATCAGCATTGCACAGCGGTTTCCTCACACCGTCTCTTGTGTTTACAAATGAGGAAACCGAGGCCCCCAGAGGTCAAGAACCTTACCTTCCACATGAGTTCTTCAGGGTGGCAGTGGCACCGAGTATACGATGGCCTCGGCCTGGCACTAATGGGGGCCTCCAGGCCTGGGCAGGTTTCCTTTGGGAGTTACAGCTTCTATATGAGGCTCAAAGCAGAACCCCTCCCCCCAGCTCACCCTGGCAGCCTCATCCTGCTCCCCTCTGCCCCAGCTCTGCCCTCAGGCCACTGCCCCCTTCTGCCTTCCTCCACCCTTGACAGTGATCCTGAGGAACCCCAAGAAACTTAGCCACAAGCAATATTCCCATCTCCCACCTCCCCCCACATACACCCTTTGACAAAGGCCACCCTGTGGGCAGGGAAGTGCCGCCAAGGCCCCGCCTCTTCACCAAGGCCCGCCCCTTCAGGCCCCGCCCGTTCACCCAGGTTCAGAGGCCCGTCTCCACCCCGCTGTTCCTTGGGCTCTGTGTTTCTGCCTCTGACTTTTTCTCTCAAATACACACATGGTCACTGACAAACACTCACAAATTTAGGTGAATCCAGCAGGGCAGGAAGGAGGGAAGCTACTGCCCAAGGCAGACTGGTTTTAAATAGACGGCTCTCAACTTTTCATTTGCATCTATTTTGCATCTATTTGCATGGCAGATTTGGAAGCTCTCCATTTTCCCAAAGAACACAGAGAAGTAACGGATTTAGGGGCCCCAGGGGGCACCGAGGCCTCAGCGAGGTTTTCAAACGCCTGGAGTGGGTCTCAGGATCCGGGTTTTGGACTGCAGGAGGGAGCAGAGAGGGGACAGAACACCAAGTTGAATGGGGGGAGGGGAAACAGTAGATTCTGGGCGGGGCCTAGAAGAACCTTTTGAGCCTTGTCTGCCTTCCAAGGGCAGAGACCCCTGTTCTGGGCACCTACTCACTCGCAGACCACTGCAGGCCACGGGGTAGGGGTAGTGGGTGTGAGTCAAAGGTTCAGGTGCATGGAGAGCTGCAACTTTGTTGGGGGCAAGTAGGGAAGGTAGTGGAGAAGCCTGAGGATGGGCCTGGCAGAGCGGGAGCACAAGGGACACAGAGGCAGGACCAGAAGAAGAAGACAGGCAGGCGCCGCGAGGGGGAATGGGGGTGGAACTCACAGAGACGAGCATTCTGGGGGAGGCGTGTTCCTGCTCTTTAGGTGGACCGGACGTCGGAGGTCCAGCGCTACCTGGCCTCCCACGCTGCACAGCCGTTCTCAATTTATTCCCCACAGAACCTGAGAGGAGATTCCAGGCAGCTGGAGCTCTGACCTGGCTCTGTACCCCTGGCTGGGTGACCTTAGGCAAGTCTCTGTCCTTCTCTGGGCCTTCATTTCTTCTCCAGGAAATCATCTACCGGGCAGTTGGTTCCCATCGGCCCCATCCTGGTCCACCTTGGTCCAGCCTCTCCTGGTTCCCTGGGGGCTCAGGAAACATTAGTGTTTACCTTCAGGATCAAGTTCAAATGTGAGTGTTTAGGGTCTTTCTGGATCTGGTTCAGCAAACTTAGCCTCATCTTTCCCTGTTGTCAGCAGGCCAGGAGGCCCAAGTCCTCCCTGCCCCTTGCTCTTGTTCCAGCCTCCTTTCCTCTTTCCACAGAGTTCTGGCTTTATTGTGCAGTTATGCAAGTCCCTGCAGATTAGAAGGACCCCCTTCCTTGGTTTACTACTCTTGTTGATGGCATCCTGGAATTTAAATTTTTGAATAAGGTGCCCCAATTCATTTTTGTCCTGGTCTGCCCCAGTTATGTCCCAGCTTCCTCTCCTCCCGTCAGGCCCTCCTCAACCTCACCTCACTGTGGAGCCCTCACTGACCCAAGGAGAAGGTCTGGCCTGACATGGTCAGAACTACCCGCCTGCAGGACAGAAGCAGAGATCTTCTGCTCATCATAAATGCCTCCTGGGGAGAATGGCTCAGGAATGGCCAGGGAACATGGAGAACAGAAGGGGCAGAGACCCTGGCTGTCTTAGAAGGAAAACTGACTTCTGTTAGTCTGATGGAGAGGCCAAGCACCCGGCCCAGGAAGGTCCTCATCTTATTGCAGGGGGAGGGGTGAAAGTGAATCCCACTTTTATGTGGGATGTGGGTTGCTTCTGAGGCTGGAGAAACAGAAGCTGGGGACTGCCCCACACTCAGTCCTCACCTCGCAGAGCTCTCTACTCCAAAAGCATCTCTTGGAGCATCTCCAAAGAGAAGCCTGTCTACCAACATACCCCAGCGGGGACCTGAGGCAATGCCTTTCCTGCTAGCAATTGTTCTCAGCAAGGGCAGGCGGCTCTGGCTGCAGTTTCCTTTCCTTCAGGAGCCTGGGTCGGCCATCCTCCCTCCCTTCTCTCCCTTCCAGGGCCCTGAGGGTGTGTGGTCTGGCCTCCTCAGGACCCCATACCCACTCTGGAGCCACAAAGTGGGGTGGGGGCAGTGGCCTGAGCCTCTGCCAGATCAGGCGGAGCCTGATGGTCATGGATGCAGAGGTGGGGCTGCAGGGCTGCTAGCCTGCTGAGACCCCAGGGCAATGAGGGCCATGTTCCAGTCCTAGATCCCCCACGACTGGAGGAGGGGAAGTGGGATCAGTCAACTGGGCTGTTGCAACCACCTCTGGCTTCTCCTCCCAACACCTTCTTTAACCACAGTCTTGCCTGCATCACATACTTGACTGCCTGCCTCTGTGTGCTGTCGCTTCAGTTGTGTCTGGCTCTTTGCGACCCCATGCACTGCAGTCCGCCAGGCTCCTCTGTCCACGGGGCTTCTCCAGGCTCTGGGTCTCTGCTAATGGACCCTGCCTCTACCAGGCTAACTCCACTCACCACTGAACATCTGCCTTGAGACTCTCTTTCCTAAGGAAGCCTTTCCTGAAGCAACCTCAGGGTTGCTTTAGTGTCTCCCTGGCCTTTCCCATGCTGCTCCCTTAGACATGTGTGAAGTGTGGGTCCCACCTGCCACAGGGGTAAGAGCTGCTGTGTGTCATACTGTGTTCCTACAGAGTAGGTGGTCACAGGTGATGAGGCTGGGGCTCATCCAGGTAAAGTGACTCCTCAAGGCACACTGGCCAGGAAGAAGGTCTGCCTGCACCGGCTGGATGGGGCCAAGTGGTGTTTGGGACCTCAGCTGCAGGACCCAAATATGTCCTGTTCTGAGGCAGGGGGCTGAACTTGCTGACCTCTCAAGGGCCTCCAGGTCAGGATTTGAGCATCCAAGCTGAGGCCCCAACTGATTCAGAGCCCCCTGACCTGCTTGCCCACAAAGCAAGTCCTCCCTCCCACCAGCCCAACTGGCTCCCAGTTCAGCTGCAGAAACGGCCCAACGTCTCTCTCGGGAGCCCAAACAGGAAGCTGGGGAGAAGGGGGCTAACGGCTGGGGATCTCTGAGTCTCCTTCAGGAAACATGTGGGGAGGTGGCAGAGGCAAAGTCGGGGCTGCTCACCCTGCAGCCCCCACACTAGAAG
Source organism: Antilocapra americana (assembly GCA_007570785.1). NCBI lineage: Eukaryota > Metazoa > Chordata > Mammalia > Artiodactyla > Antilocapridae > Antilocapra > Antilocapra americana. Next base: position 6,369,421 of record ML664199.1, read on the forward strand.
CCTGCCACAGGCACTGAGCACCCCCAACCCACCTCCTGGCTGGCAGGGACCCAAGCCCTGGGGAAACACTGTCCTCCTACGGGAGACATTGTGGAGAGGGTCTTTTAGAACCCTGGCTCCTGGGTGACTTGTGTTTTCATAGATTTCATTTTTTTAAACAGTTTTAGATTCGCAGCAAAATTGAACAGAGAGTACAAGAGAGTTCTTATACACCCCCACCTTCCCACACCCCCCACCCTGGCCCCTACACAGGCAGAGCCTCCCCCATTATCAACATCTTCCACCAGAGTGGTATGTTCCAACTGATGAACCTACATGACACCACATTATCATCAAAGCCCATAGTTTACATTAGGATTCACTCTTGGTGTTGTACATTCTGTGGCTTTGGACAAATGTGTCATGACATGTATCCACTACTGCAGTATCAGACAGCGTAGTTTTACCACCCCGCCAAAATCCTGTGTTCTGCTTGTTCATCATTCTCTCTTCTTTAACCCTCCCTCATCTTGTTACTTCTCCAGAGTTCTGCCTTTTCCAGAATGTCATTAAGTTGGAATCATACAGTAGAGAGCCTTTTCAGATTGGCTTCTTTCACTTAGAAATACACATTTCAGGTTCTTCCATGTCTTTTCCTAGCTTATTATTCATTTCATTTAGCACTGAGTGATATTCCATTGTCTGGAGTTACCAGAGTTTATTTATCTATTCACCTACTGAAGGACACTTTGGTTACTTCCAGGTTATGGCAATTATGAATAAAGCTGCTACAAGCATCTGTGGGCAGATTTTTGTGTGGACATAGTTTTCATCTCATTTGGTAAATATCAAGGAGTATGACTGCAAGATCATAAACAGTAAGTTTAGTTCTGTAAAAAAAAAAAAAAAAGCAAAAAAAGCCCTGCCAAACTGCCTTCCTAAGTGCTGTGCCATTTTGCATTCTCACCAGAGATAGTGATAGTTCTTGATGTTCCACATCCTTGCCAGCATTTGGTGTTATCAGTGTTCCAGATTTTGGCCATTCTAACAGGTATGTAGTGGTATCTTGTTGTTTTAATTCATAATTTCATAATGGCATATGCTGATCATCTGGGTCAATTTTAAGGCAGGTTTTTTTTTTTTTTTTCAAATCATCTTAGGATCATATTAACTTCATTTCTTATCAGTCCACTCTTGAGGGTCAAGCACCCAGGATGGAGAAATGCCGGAATCTTAGGTACTCTTCAGTCACTGGCTCACCATTGGCCTTGGCAAATCAATTACCAACCTGGACTCAGTTTCTTAGCCTAGAAAGTGTCTCTGTTTGCTAGGATATGGTCAATGGCTTGATATGGTGGCCAGCGGCAAGTGAAGCTAGCAGCCACATGCGTATCTCAAGTGGTACTGGGCCAGCAGTGACTGCAAAATAAGGAGCCCCACAGGCCAGGGCCGAGGAGAGAGTCAGGGGGTCACTGAACCCCCCAGCAGACCCCCGGGCCCTCCAGGACTGGCCAGCAGGGTGTGGCAACCTGTCCACAGAGGGCGCTCCCCCAGGGAAGCCTGAGAGAGACCAGAGATTCCTAAAGCAGGATAGCCAATGGTAGGTCATGCAAATTGCAGGCAAACAGATAGAGGTCCTGGTTCTTGTCTTCATTAGAAAGGAACCTGGGAGGGTCTACCCTGGTGGTCCGATGGCTAAGACTCCGTGCTCTCCAGTGCAGGGGGCCAAGGTTTGATCCCTGATCAGGGAACCAGATCTAACATGTCGCAACTTCAGATCCCGCACGCCAAAACTAAGACCCGGTGCAGCCAAATACATACATAAATACTTAAAAAAAAGAAAGGAGCCTGTGCTCTGGGTTCTGGACAGTTTAGCTCAAATGGAAGAGAGGGCCTCACAGCTTTGAGGGCTGGCTGAGGCCTCTCAATGTCCTCCTGAGCCAACTGTGGGGGAAGAAGAATCAACAGACAGCACTCCCCCCAACCCTTTCGGAGGTCTCTGGGCCCTTTTGCCTCTTGTTCCCAGCCAGGCCCTGCCCCCAGCAACAAGACCCAAGAAGACCATGCACACCTCCTACTCATTTACATTTCACCTCTTTTTTTTTTTTTTTTTTGGCACTACAGAAAAAGAGCAGAATGGCTTTTATTCCGGAGCACTCAGATAACACCTGTTGGCATTTAAAAAATGAAAGCATACCTTGTTTTATTGTGTTTTTCTTTATTGCACTTCACAATATCACATGTTTTACAAATTTGATTGTTTTTGGCAAGTCTGTTTTTGTCAGGTGCCAGCTAACTTTTTTTTTTAGCAAATAAAATATTTTTAAATGAAGGTATATATGTTGCTTTTTTAGATATAATGCTACTACACACTGAACACAGCATAGTGTAAACATAACTTGTATATGCACTGGGAAACCAAACAAATTTGTGTGACTTGCTTTATTGTGACATTTATTTTATTGCAGTGGTCTGGAACTGAACCCACAATATCTTTGAGGTATGCCTGTAATAATATATGGACATGGTAGGAAAATCAAACAAAAGAGAAAGATTTAAAATAAAACAACTCTCTCCCACCTTGCCTTCAATTTTCCCAACCTCTTTCTGAGGGTAACCAGGTAACAGTTTCTGTGTCACCTGCCAGAAAAAAATGTTAGGCTGATAGTAGCATATAATGCATGCATGTGTACCCATTAAACAGAAGGTATAGGAAAAGATGCAGTGCTATAACACAGATCTTCCATTGCTCTTGTAACCTCATAACTTAGAGATCTCGCTGGTCAGCACATGCAGACTCAGGCAGTTTTTGGGCCATGTGGATTCTACCATCTCACAGACTGCTGTTGGAGCTGGGCTGGGCCCCTGCAAACAGGTCTCTTTTGATGTCCAGTCTCTTGTTAGAGCATTTTAAATGCTTACTCACCTCTTTCCTAATCACCCCCAGTCACCCTTGGGCCAGAATCTCTTGGGACCATCTCAGAGCCTAGAAATCAGATGTGCAATTAACCCAACGCAGGCAGAGAGACCTCCTGGAGGCGTGTTTGCCTGGTGGCCTTGGGCAAGGCGTGAACTTTCTCTGAACCTCAGTTTCTGCCTCTGTAGTATGGGATCATCCTCTCTGAAAGTGGAGGTAGAGATTTTTAAGAGACAGTGTGGTCTAATGAGCGGGCTTCCTCTACCTTTATGAAACCTGAAGCTCATTTGATGAAACAAAACTTCCCCTTGGACCTCCAGGGGACAGGGCAATCATAGATGAGGAAACAGAGGCACAGAGAAGTTGAGGAACTTGCCCAAGCTCACACAGCTGATAAGTGGGAAAACTGGGAGGGAACCAGTCAGGCTGGCTCTAGAATCTGTGCTCTGGGAAACCAGATGGGCCACGAAGGCTGCTGGAAGGCATGGCGTTATGGAGTGTCTGGGGGCTGGAGTAAGCTGGGTGGAGAAGGGGCAGCGGATGAATAGGGGCTAAAGGAGGCAGAGGTACCTTCTCACCCAGTGCTCACCCAAGGGGAGTGAGAGGGGAGCTGCCACCTCTCTGCGTCCCTTCTCCTTGGAACCTAGCACCAGGGAGGCCCTTTGTAGACTTCCAGCTTTTCTGTAAGTAACCAGAGGAAGGTTTGCATGGATGGTACAAGGGCGGGAAAGAAAGCTGGGCTTTGACATTTTCTAGTGTTACTGTGTGCCAGGTGTGGTATATTTTACCTCATTTAATCCTTGCCCAGCAGACAACTTTCCTGCTGGGGGAGGTTAGCCATTCCAGTTCCTGACCAGCTCCTGCCCTCTGAGGGTGGGTGACAGCCCTGGGCCCACTGACACAGGGGAACAGAGGGAAGGAGATGTTCTCCTGGGTTTTGGAACCTCACAGGCCAGGGTGAGTGGGCAGGATGCTTCCTCCAGTGGGGTATGGGGAGCCAGAGAGCCAGCCCTAGGCCACCTCTCCCTCTCCCCAGGGTCCCCCTTCCTTCCTGATGTCCTGCCCTGTCTCTGACTTTGGCCAGACCCACAGCTGTTTCCTGAGTCATCTTTGCTTTCTAGCTTTCTGGTTTTACTCACCTGTCTCCGTAGTTTGAGTTTCCACCTTGGTAAGAATTCTCTGTCTCTCCCTTTCTCCTTTATACTCACAAGAACACATAGCCAGCTCAGTGACAACTCCAAAGGACTCTCAGGGAAGAACCTCAAGATCGAGGGGCCCCTGAACCTCTCAGCCCACTGAAGCCACCGGGGCGAGTCTTGGCTACAGGTCCTCTGGGTCAGAGCCTGACTTTCCTGGGGCTGAGCAGTCCACCCACGCACGTACTGTGATACCTCTAGCTTCCATCATGTGCTCCCCACCACGTAATGGCAGTTAGAAAGCCACCTTCTAGGGCTAGCACAACTTCAAGGGGCTGGGTTTGGTGGAGAATATGCTGTGTAAGTGTTGGCCGTTATTATTAAGATGAACTGGAGAAGAAGGAACATCTGTGCATGGCCAGATGTCAGGTTGTGTGTCTAGAAGCACCTTAGGAGCTCAGAGCAGGAGAGGGGCCTCTAGGCTGGAGCAGTCAGGTGAGGCTTCCTGGAAGAGAGGGCCTCAGGGGTGGTGCTAAGGGCTGAGGCTGGGAGTTGACTGGAAGGCAGGAGTCTGGGCTGGGGATGAGATGTGGGGGGCAGGGAAGTGATGCGCCTTTGTTCATCTGTGAGAGAGCAGCAGAGACAGCGGGCCTTGAGGCCACCCCAAGGATATGAGCAGGTGAGCCGTGAGTCCACACTGGCTCATTGCAGAGGGATGGGCTCCATGCCAGCAGAGGCCTCTGGGACACAGAGACCCCCATCCCCAAAGGCTTTAAGGAGAGAGCAGCTCTGGCGGTAAGGAAGGTAGCATACTTTATTTGTAGGGGGTGTATGCCCTACAGCAGGCCCAGGAGGAGCCCAGGGAGACCTTTGGTCTGTCTTCTGGGCCCAGATCAAGAGCTGGGGAGGTCCACTCCTGTAGAGCTCCTGTGACCCCCGGCCTTGGATTCCTTGGCCTCCACGATCACCCCTTCACAGGCCAGCCCACAGGGCTTGAGGCGGTGGGAACGGAGGGCCGGAAGGGCTGTGTTGTCCAGGGCCTCCCTGTGGCGGGTGAGGGACAGGCCCAGCATGCTGTTTACATTTTCCCTCCTTTCCTTCTGGTGGCCCTGCTGGCCGGCGGTTATACCACTGCGGTTTGTCGGCCCCAGGGAGTGCCTCCCTTACATAACCCCTGACACAACGGCCCCTGAGACACACACACACACACACACACACACACACACTGACACGCACTCAGCCTCACACGCTTCTGCACACGTACACACTCACCCACATGCTCTTGCTGAGATGCTCCTCCACAGTCTCACATCCTCAGTGGGCAACACTCTTGGGAGGATTTTTACGGGCTCCCCACCACCAACCAGTCATACAGATGGGGCCTCCACACTGGGATCAGGGAGAGAGTCCTCCCACCTCCTGGCCCTCAAGTCCCGGGTGCCCTGAGCCAGTGGTACTGACCCAGGGGCTCCCAGATGACAGCCTCAGTCTTTGGCTCCAGCGCAACGGGGGATGGGGTGGACAAAGGTGAGCTGCCCTCCAAGAGCCTGGGGGTGTGGGGAGTTGGGGCTCAACATGGAAGAGCTGAGAACAGGACAGGGAGACAGAAAGACCAGACCCTAGAGGACAGCTCCTGTTACATGGACTCCAAAAATCCTCAGTACAGGCACACAGGGAACAAACAGGGGTGGGAATGGCAGTGGAGGCTCAGATCTGCAGTAGGGGTGGCGGGGGCAGGGGGCGGGGGGGATGTAGTTCAACATTTTTGGGGAGTTTCTATGATGGCTGTTTTCAAGCTTTTAAATGCACATTGTCCTCTGCACAGGTCCCCGACCTCCAAGATTTAATGCCTGATGATCTGACATGGAGCTGACATAATAATAATAATAGGAATAAAGTGCACAATAAAAGTAACGTGGGTGAATCATCCCAAAACCATTGCCCTTGGATCTGTGGAAAAACTGTCTTCCACGAAACTAGTCCCTGGTGCCAAAATGTTTGGGAACCTCTGCTCTACACATGGGCTAGCCTGCAACTCAGCAATGCTACCTCCATGAATTCATCTGAGGCAAAGACTCACCCCAAAGCCTGTGAGCAAGCATGTTTGTGCTGCATTGCTCATGAAAAAGTGAAAAAGTGCAGGGCCTGGGTGGCCGCCACCAAGCCCTCCCTCCTGCCATGGGTGGGTACCATGCTTCCATTAGAGAAGATGCTAGTAGGCTGACTGAGGAGGGTGGGTCCATGGCCAGGGTGGTAAGTGTGATCCCACTCTGTGAACTGAAGTGTGTGCGACTTTGTAGAGAGAAAGTCACACAGTCAAAGTCTCTGGAAGGCCTCACCCAAAGCAGCTACTGTGTGGTCATCTGGGCCGAGTGGGGCTGAAGAGGACGCTCTAGAGGAATGCTTCCATTTGGACATGTTGGAACGCACTGTCTGCTGCTTGGGTACTCAGAACAGGCATGCATGAGTTTGGAATAAGAGGACAAACTCAAGGAGAGGTCATGCCTACCAAGGAATAGTTTATTTTCCACCCCACTCTGTTCTGAAGGGCCTCGAAGAGGGTAGGGGTCAGGGTGGAGGGGCACTGTGGCCCCACCATTCATGGGCTGGGGCGGTGAGCGACTGTCTTCATTTCTCTTGAGCTGCATTTTCTTCAGCTGTCAAATGGGAGTGGATGGTACCACTCTCATGGGTCGGGAGGAGCTAGTTTTGTTGCACAGTCACTGAGGCCCTTCTAGGGGCCAGGCTGGGGCTTGCAAGGAGGGACATGACGTTCTTGCTCTGAAGGAACTTCCAGGCCAGAGAGGAAGACAGAGCTGTCAGCAGCTGGTGTCAGATCATGTGCTCTTACAAAGGCCTGCACCAGGCCCTGGGGAACGCAGTGAGAGAGAAGTTAGATCTGAGGCTGATTTTCAGCTGAAGCAGAGGAAGTCGGGAAACAGGGGGGCATGTCCCAGGGGAGCAGAGACCAGGGTGGTGAAGAGCAGTAGGCATCATTGGCCATTCATGCTCCTGGCCAGGTGAGGAGCCGTCAGGCTTGAGGCAGAGCCTCGAAGAGCATGTTCGGAAGCTTGGATTTGAGATGGGGGGTGAGGGCACCTGTCAGGGTCATAGGGCAGGAGGGGCCTAGTGGCCTCGATGTTTTAGAAGTAGGCACTGGGGATGGTGGAGCAGCATCTGGAAGGAGGAGCAGCTAGGGGCTGGATTCCCCACTGGCCGGATGAGGAGGCACCTGAGTTGCTGAGGCTGTAAAACAGACTGGGGAGGGCAGTGTCCAGGCCTGGTTAGAAGCATCGTCCTTCAGTTCAGGCAGTCTAAGGGAAGGGGTGGAGGGAAGTGAGAGAAAGACTCCAAGGAGGACCCCAGGTTCTGGTGTGGGTGAGTGGGTGGATATGGGGTCACAGCTGTGGAGACAGGGACAACAGGAGGGGTGGAAGGGAGGGTCCGGGCTTCTGGGGGTGGGTCCCAGTCTGCTGGGTGGAGCTGTGGGTGCCACCAGGGGTGAGCAGTCCCTTCATCTCTCCTCCACTGGAATTTACAGTCTATGGGACAGAAAGGCAGTTTAGGAATATTTTGGAGTCTCTTGGCTTGTGGAGGGAAGGACATCCATCAAGGGCACCATGAGTGTATCCCAGGAATTGCTTTGGGAAAGGACTAACCCTTCAAGGGTTAGATGATAAGAAGTTTCCTTCCTTGTTTGCCTTTTACTAGAATATTCCAGAATAGCAGTGTTGTCCAACAGGACTTTCTGCAATGATGGAAATGATCAGTGCAATAGCCCCCAGCTACAGCTGAGCACTTGCTATGAGGCTAGTGCGACTTAGGAAGTAAGTTTTAAATCTCAAGTTAACTGTCCATACCCATATGTGGCTAGTGTCTGCATATGGAGCAGCACATGTCTATCTAGAATTTCTAAAGGGAGGCAGTGGTCACTCTTATCTTAAGGCCCAAGTGGCTGGGTGGGTTTGCTGGCAGCAGGTGAGAGAGACTTCCTGAATCCCCTCAGACTGGGTGTCTATCTGATGGAGTGTGAAAAAAAAATCAAGAGAGCAGTAACAAACATCCTACTTCCTACCTGCTGGGCTCTGTCCTTACTACTTGGGTTGACTGACTCATCTGAGAGTCATGATAGCCCTGGGTGATAGTTCCAACATTTTATTAATGGGGACGGCAAGCCATTGGTCATGATCTCACAGTAGGCAGTAGTGAAGCTAGGTTTTGAAGCTGATGGCTTCTCTGCTACCCACTCTGCTTGCCTGCCCACAGTGTCATCTGTGAGACCCTGAGTTAGGCCCTCTCCTAAGCACTTCACCCATGACATCATATTTTGACCCTCCTGGGGGCTTTGTGTAACAGGAGCTACATGATCATTTTCATTTCAGAGATGAGGAAACTGAGGCTTAGAGAATGGCTCAGGATTATCTAGGTAGGGAGTGGCTGTGAGGTGAGATTTGAACCCAGGTCTGTGGGAGCCCTGAAGACTGGGACCCCCACACAGAGGGGTGCTGATACCTTCCAGGAGCCCTCTCAGACTGCAGGCCCTGCAGAACTTTGAGTTCCCAGGGCTGTGCTGGGTAAACTCCTGGTATGTCCACCCTGTAAACCCTCCAGGGCCTCCCTGAGGAGCCAGATGAACAGAATATCCAGACCTGATGCTCTGAGCCTCTTGGCCCACAGGGTTTTAGGTCTGCTTTGGTAAGAGTCAATATTCAGCATTTTTACCAACAGCTCTACCTAGGGAGGATAGTGTCCTGGGGGGTCTCTTTTCCCAGGATTTATGTAGACACCCAGAAATTGGAAAGTTTCCAGAAGGGTCCTCCTACCCTTAGCCTTCTTATCTGTGGGATGAAAGGGCTACACCAGGTCATGGTTTTTTAAACCTTTTTTCTAGGGACTTCCTTTGTGGTCCATTGGCTAAGACTCTGTGCTCCCAATGCAGGGGCCTGGGTTCAATCCTTGGTCATGGAACTAGATTCCGCATGCCACAATTAAAGATCCTGTATGCTACAATGAAGATCAAAGATCCCACGTGTCACAGCTAAGACCCAGCACAGCCAAATAAATAAAAAAAAATTTAATTGTGTTTTATAAGGAATCATCTTTTTTCTAGTCTACTTGCCACATAACCGACATCATTTTAACATGTGACTGGGGCTGTCTTACTCCCCAGCTTAAAACCCTTCAATGGCTTCCCCCTGGGGACAGTGCCTGCCCTCATGAAGCTTAGAGTCTAAGAAGGAAGGACCATATAGACATAAACAAATGCATTTAAAATATGTCAGAGGATGAAAAATGTTAGGGAAAAAAATAATGCAGGATGAGAGGTGCCAGATGGGGCTGTTGTGTTGACAGGGTGGTCTGGGTGGCCCCCTGAAAAGGTGGCTGCAGGAAACTGTAGAAGTGTGGAGGAGCATGGCAGCGAGAATAGCATATGCCAAGTCCTGAGACAGACAGTAGGTCCAGCGTGACTATGGACCAGCAAGGAGGCCTGACCGGTAGCAGCAGGATGGGGGGAGGGAGAGTCAAGGTCAGAAGGGAAACGGCTAACGGTGGACAGGGAGGGGTAGACAAGAACCTGGTAAGGCCTTTGTAAGACTTTTAGATTTTACTCTGAGTGAAGATTTGGAGCTGAAAGGTGACTCAAACTCATTGTGTTTTAGAAGTACAGGTGAGGCAGGACAGGGGCTAGTCTGGAAAGAAATCCTGGAAATGCCTCCTGGAAATTTCTATTTGTAGACAGTGTGGGAGTAAAGCAGGAGTCTGAGAGGTAGCCTGGGATGATGTGAAGCGACACTGCTTAGCTTCCTTTGAATTCTGCTGCAGCCTTTTCCTAGCTGTGTGGCCTTAGGCCTATAGCAACTCCTCTGAGCTCATTTTCCTCATCTTTGAAATGGGGATCGTAACAGTGCTTCAGTCTTGGCTACTGGGAATGGGTGCCCAAGTAGTTTTATGTGGTTATCCATGGAGCATGCATCATTATGTAGGGGAAACAGACAATAAAACAGTTATAAAAACCAATGTAGGTAGGGACTTCCTTGGCAGTCCAGTGGTTCAGATTCTGCACTCCCAATGGAGGGGACATGGATTTTATCCCTGGTTGGGGAATTAAGATCTCACGTGCCATGTAGTGCGGCCAAATTAAAAAAAAAAACAGAAAGAAAAACCAATGTATCACTTTGGAAAATAGAATTAACGGTTCCTCAAAAAGTTAAATGGGAGTTACCATAGGATCCAGCAGTTCTACTTCTGGCTATATAACCAAAAGAACTGAAAATATGTTCACACAAAAATTTGTATATCAATGTTCACAGCAGTATAATTCAACAATAGCCAAAAGGTGGAAAACAACTCCAATACAAAAGGCTTTTATTCCTAGGATGGAATATTATCCTGTCGTACAAAAGAATGAAGGCTGATTCAACATGAATGAACCTTGAAAATAAGCACACTCCGTGAAGGCAAGAATGGCATGTGTCAGCTCATCTCTGTTCCTGCAGTGCCGGCAGGTACCAGACAATCAAGAATGATCTGTGGGATGAATGGAAGGTCCCAGACAGCATCCCAAAGCAGTGGAAGGGAGCCTGGCAGCCCCTCCCCTCTGACTCACACCAGTCCAGGCCCTCAGCAATGTATGCCTTCTTCCCTGTGGCACCTGGGATTTCCATCTTCACAACGCATCACCTTGAGAATCTAGGCATCCTGTGGCTATGTTGGCCTGTCTGGCCCTGAAGCTTCAACAGTAGCCAGGCCAGGGAGAAATAACCAGGGTCACCTACCTATCCATGTACCTTAGCCAAATTCCTCTCCTCTGGGGTGCATCCCTTCTCCACCCAGTGATGGAGGAGAACAAACAGTAGGTCACCAAGGGCCCACAGCCCCTTCCCCAGTGGTGCAGGGCTCAGAGACTGTTTGTGAGCAGCCTCCCTCCAGCCACTCCAGGGCCGGTGGGACTTGATAAGACAAAGCCCTGGGCCTACATTTCAAAGGGTCTCCTCTCCTCATAAAACTGGCACCAGGCCCAGTGGAGAGATCACAGGCCACCCCACAGCTTGGTCTGGCCTCCTACGGAGGGGTCACTGGGAATTCTGCGTTTCATCAAATATCGTGGGGGCCATGGAATTGTATTTGCAAATAATTTTAATTAGCCGGAAACTAGGAGTTTAATAAGTGGAAAACAGAGAACTTTCCAAGGCTACAGCTGGGAAACACTTGCTTTTTAAAAAAATTCCGCCTGGCTTCCCAGGCTAGCTAAACACCCCGACAGGAGGGCCCGACTGCCAGAGGAATCCACAAGGAAAACAAAGCTTATTTTTAGAGAAATATTTTAAACTCGGTTTCAGCCGAGCTCAGGAGTTTTCTTGTCTGTCTAAAATCCTTAATATCTTTCCTTCTATTTCAGTGCTGCCTCTCACCCCAGAGGGCACAAGAACTTCTATCTGACAAGAGCTATTTCTGCAACAGATGAAAATAAAAGGGCCCTCCCCCGGCCAACCAGAGAATTAATTGTTTCTAAATTCGTCCCTGCAGTCAGGCCCAGGAGGCCTGTCCCTGGCAGGTGTGAGCAGCCATAAAGTGGGTCTGGGGTCCCTGCAGGCTGAAGGCCTGTCTGCCAGCCTCCCACTCAGCCTCGTTCTGCCCACTGCCCTGCAGGAAGCGGGTGACAGCCTGGCTGCCATTTCCGGGTTTTGAAAACAGTTTTCAACTTGAAAGACGCCTGTGAAAAAGGACTGCTTTTCCTCGGAAGGTGTTGTTAACATTCCACCCCAACAGAGACACGCCCCCCTCCATCACACAGACACATCCAGATCCAAACATACAGCAACACCCACAGATCCTCCCCCACACCCCACAGACCCACACACCTACCCAGACAGCAACAGCTACACAGACACACCCACTCACAGCAACAGGCGCACCCAAACCACCCACACTCACATTCAGATACATACACAAAGCAACAGACACAGTGAAACCCACACCCACATTCACACACACACACAGAGCAGCAGACACACTGAAACCTGTAGCCACACACAGATATACACTCACATGGCAAGAGACACATTCAAACCCATACCACACTCACCCACACAGAGCAACAGACACACTGAAACCTACACTCACACAGATATACACACATACCTACACACACACAACAAAACACATTCAAACCTACATTCATACACACATACACAGAGCAACAGACACACCCAAACCCACACGCACACTTAGATTTCCATACCCACTCACCAGCGCTCACACCCTGCAGACATACATACCTCACAAATATCACAAATGTAACAGATCCATTCACCCCACAGTTGCAGCCACATACACCAGTATTCTACAGCAACGCCCCAGACAGACAGAACCCTGACATAAAGCAATACCATGCCCATGTATATGCCCAGCCAGATAGACAAGGACCCAGATACACCCTCCATGTGGATACCCTCTCAAAAGACTTCCCTCCACACATACAGATACACCCTTAAGACACACATCCACACTCATACACTTCCCAGATCCAGCAAAAACTGTTAGGAGAGGTTGGGAGAACCCACCTAGGCAGCGATGGACCTGGAGGTGCTATGGCTTCCTGCTGCCGGGGGTGGGGGTCCCCTTCCCACAGAGTTTCTCCTGGGGCAGGCCTGTTCAGCTGCCAGGCTCTAGCTCCTCCCTGACCCTCCCTCTTTTCCTCCCTCCCTCCTGGCCTTGCCAGCAGCACAAATTGGAACTGCCCTGGATGGCCACAAATTTGTACATCCCCCAGAAAGCAAACAAGAAAAAATAAACACAGTTCAGTGAGGTAACAACAATGGAGAATAGTTACAGGCTCTTGATAGAAGGTAAGCCTGGCTGCTTCCCAGGGGCCATGTAAGCTCCCATGAACTCAAAGGCCAGGAAGATGCAGAGACCCAACTTCTGCTTTCAAGATGTGGCCAGAGTTTGCCACACTCTTGAGGCCATATCTGCCCTCACTCTTGTCACCTAGAGCCCAATGATGATCAAATGCTTGGAGACAGTTCCCTTCCAGGTTCAAATGCTCTCTCGTGGGCTTACTCTCTGCATAAATTTAGCCTGGAGGTTTCTGAGACCCCCAGACCAACTTTACCACCTAGCATCCCAGTGCTGGGCCAGAGCTGCAGCCAAGAGCTATGCCTGTTTTTCCTTCTCACCTTGGGCCCTCCAGGCCTGGTCCTTTCATGTGGGTTCCTGAACCATGGCAGGGCTCAAAATCCTCCATCTATTCCCAAGGGCGTGTGCAGAGGTTTGGCCTTCTCAATAGTATTTTTGTGTGCCCCCATCGCCCCTGTTTTATACACTCAGCGGTAGGTTCAGACAGTGAGGGGTTGGAAGTATCTACATGCATGCAGCCTGTCTCAGAAATAATTTAGAAAGTGACGTACACTAATTGGGCTGCTTAAAAAAACCTTAGTTTTTAATAGCTAGTGGAAATGCTACTATTGAGCCATTCTCACCACCATCATGCTCTGGGTTCATTTTCACAACTACAAAAGAAGTTGTCTTATATCTTGGGTATAAGACAGGAGTTAGTTTTAGTTCCACTCCCCATCCTGTGATAGGAATCCTGGCTTGTTGTTACTTGCAGTTTTTACTTTAAGTTCCCTTAATTTACAAGGAAGCTTGTCTAAGTGTGATCAAGCAATAGGAGAGCGTTTTGTTTGCTGTTAATTCCAGCCACTGCAGAAAGACAATGACCCCATACCCTCCACTGATCTGCAGCAAGAGGAAATTTCTGAATGATCCCCCCCACAACCCCGCAGCTTTGCACGCTCCACTGGGTCTAAAATACAAAACATCAGCCCCTAGCAGTTGGGCTTTCAAACAAACCGATTTTTAAAAATGAATGTGGCTTACCCCAAAAAGAAGTCGAATGTTCCAGTTGATCAAAAAGTACTTGTTTAGGAAAATCAGTTTTGGAATGAAGTGGAAACAAGGCCTTTGAAATGCAGTTTGGCCCTACATAGCACCACATTTTAGACTTTTCCTTGCCATTGCACATTCTTTATGTAAAGAAGACTGTGAGCCCGCAGAGTCTTCACCCGTCCAGTCCTCCAGGGCCGCAAGCTTCCCTTCCCCCACCGCTGAAGCTTTCAGCCAGGGGCCAGGCATTTGGGAGAACTTTCAAATTGTTCCCGATCCCCTTTGGCAGCGTGCGCCCAGCACCAAAACGCTCCAGTTAACACCAGCGCAATCACTGTTAGCGTGAAACAGCTGCTCCAGGCCTGGCGGGCTCCACTGATCACCCCCACTCAACCAGACTCAGCTGAGACTCAGGAGACCCCAGTGAACACAGGGTCAAGGGGATGGGAGGACTGTGATAGAACCCAGTTGTTGTAGATGAGGAAACAAACTTGCTAAAGCTCTTTATTACTTTGGAAAAAGTGAACTGTGTGTGTCAGGGATGGGTGAGGGGTAGAGGAGGAAGAACAGCAATCCATTTATGAAGCACATTTGTAAGCTTTAAAGCAATTGTAGAAAAGAACCATCCTCAGATTTTGTTCAATTGTGTGAGAATCAGCAGAGATTGAAAGCTTTTTTTTTTCCCTTCCTTTTTTCCAGACCTGGGATGCATTTGCTTTCTGGCTGCTTATAGTAGTCTCAAGCACAGACACTAATCCTTTTGCATAAATAACGTGTGTGCTCACTCCCAGAGGAAGCTGTCCACATAAACAAACACTACCCAGATATAAGTTTAACTTGTTTAATCTTCCTTCTCTTTCCATCCTCAGCACAAGCAGGCTTTCCAAAGTCCAGGCCAAACCCTGTTTCTCTGGCCCAGAAAGGCTGGGCTTTAACTTCCCACCCCCTGGCAAGACCCTCCTCACCCAGTAGTTCAGTTTCCCTGGGCGACCCACTGGAAAAAAAAAAAAAAAAAAAAATCAGACCTTCAGCTGCCACTGCAGACACGTGATCGCTTGGTGACTCAGAGGCGGGCCACACCCCTCAGGCCTCCCAGCCAGGACCTGCTACCAGTCAGCCAACTCAGGGATGCATCTTATTAGCAAAGGGAACAGCTAAACTAATGCCCTTGACAGTCTAAATTACTTTTTTTCAGCTAAAAGAACTTGCTATTAAAACATATAGGGAGACAAGCTCTTCTGAACTCAGGCTGTGTCAGCCCTCTAAAGCCTAGCGCCCAACTCTCTTAAGACCTGGGCAATGACTGACAGTGGTGGAAAGCTAGAACGCTCTATAGATATCCCCATTTTAAAAAAGGAAGCTATCTTACACATTAATACTTATTTTTTTCCCAAAAGTTTTATTGGGGGAAAACTACAAAACATTTACAGTACAATGTTTACAGTCACAATTTGTAGTGAACTGATTCCCCAAATATATTACAACTCAAGTTGACTTAACACCTTGTTACATTCAAAATACCTACTTCTGTCAAAGTAGTCCACAATACATACATATATAGTGCTCCAACTGTACCTACGTACAAACTAAAGCTACTGCTCATTCAGCCGCTGTCCAGAAAAGCATTCCTGCCTTTCCACACGGGGAAAAAAATAGTACAAGTTTTGGAATTTTCTGTAATTAAACAAGGCATATTCGTGTACTACATACCATTTTAGCACTAAGAGGTGGCCTCTTCACTTTATATCTATATAAAACAAAAAGTGGTAAAAATCTCCTTTTGTGCAGTTGAACCCATCCTACATTCAGATTCTCTCAAGCACTAATAGATAAAATACTTATTTGGTTGAGGAAAATTTAAGGCAAGTTCTGGCCCTTCCAAAGGCACTGTGAGATTAACCCCCCCATTATTGCTACATGTCTTTATATGCAGAGTATGTCACAGTAGAACTGGTGGAATAAGCAAACAAAAAACATCTTTTGCTAATTTATAAAGTTGGAATGAGAAAAAGCAGGCCACATGTAAGCCAGATTGCAATGTGGTCATTTTTTTCTTTTAAAGTTGGATGGGCTACAACCATTATACATTCTAAGAAAAACTCATAAGATATTCCTCAAACTACTTCCACAGCATCAAGATAGATTTCTATAAAGAAATCATGCAATCTTTCAAAATTTACGTAAACAAGGAAAGAAATTAATGAAATAAATATTACATACAATCTCTTAAATTAAGATTTTTTTTACTCATTTACAATAAAATAACCATGTGAAGTTACAAAAGGCATATATTACTGTGAAAAGAACATACACTCCACATTTTGCCGATTAATAATGGCAATCATAACTTAACATAATAAAAGAATATATATCTATTGCTTTTCATCATACTTGATAAATACAGTATGAACAAAATTTTCAATGTATACTTTTCACAAGATAATAAATAAGTTAAATAGTTTTTTTTTTCATATTGAGTTGTGGTGCAGTGGTGCGAATCAACTCAAAACAGCTAAAAATTCAGCAGTTATTCCCCAACAATTACGAACTAAGCTCTGCCCAAGGCTTCCAGAAAGAGCAGACAAAATGGTTCTAAATTAAACATCCACTAAGTGGTGGCAATGAAACCAGTATGAAACTTTGGAATGCAAGGTTTTTTTTTTCCCAGACATACATAACTTTGTTAAAAAACAAACACCTATGGAGCTGAGGTCTACTATCAAGGCATATTCTTGGCAGAATATTGGATTCTAAAAGCTTATAGGTTTTAGCAAGGCGGTGGTTGGCTGGTTTGTTTACACTGGTCTGAGACAAACAATTAGAAACTTCTCTCAAGATAAGAGTCCCACACCTGGACCGTAACTAATGCTTTTCAAGTGAAGATATGGAATGGTGGTTGACAGCTGCTGGTGCTGGGTTGATTTTTCCTAAAATCCCAAACTCATCGGAGACCTAAAAAAGTTTGTTTGGTTTTTTGTTCTAATTCGCATCACAACTGCTCTGTTGTGAGTCTTTTGTTCATCAATACAAAAAGTTCGTTGGCTTTTTTCCCGCTCAACAAGAATGAAACTTCGTAATAATAATAAAAATAATAATATAAAAAAAAAAAAACAAAGAACGAAGAGGGAACCGCAAGAGGAGGGGTGGGGGCCCCTCCCGGCACTCAAGTTCGAGTCCAAGCGCTCGGCACAGCCTGCAGTCTGCTTGTGGCCGAAGTCACCCCCCACACTCCTATGCCCCTCTGTCCCTAAGCAGGGGCGCCCTCCAACACCCCCAGAACGGCCTTCCCTTCCTCCTCCTCACTGGCGCCCTCTTGCCTCAGTCGTCGGAGATGGAGAGGCGGCTGAAGATGGGCAGGCGGCGACCCGGATCAAGGCCGGGGGACTCAGAGCCGCTGAGGCTGCCCGAGCTCAGGGAGCCGCTCAAGTAGCTGTCGCGGTCCGACAGCGAGTCTGGGGGGCTAGGGGGCGCGTCGAACACCGGCGACTCGGACAGGCGGCGTGGCAACTGGAAGCTGAAGGGCGGTGAGGGCGGCGCGGCGGCGCTGGCAGGGAGGGGCGCGCTGGGCGGCGCCGGGGGCACCAGGCCCTGCTGCTGCTGCTGCTGCTGCTGCTGGCTGCGATAATAAGCGGCAGCGGCCACGGCGGCGAAGTTGTGGGTCTGGATGGCGAGCGGTGTGATGAGGCTGCTCAGC
Source organism: Antilocapra americana (assembly GCA_007570785.1). Lineage (NCBI taxonomy): Eukaryota > Metazoa > Chordata > Mammalia > Artiodactyla > Antilocapridae > Antilocapra > Antilocapra americana. Next base: position 6,387,035 of record ML664199.1, read on the forward strand.
TCCGGGCCGAAGGCGAAGGCGTTGTTGGCGCACGAGGCCGACGAGCAGGTGGCGCAGGGCGCGGCGGGTGCGAGCAAGTCATCGGCGCCCCCGGTGCTGTAGAGCAGCGCGGCCGCGGCCGCTGCCGCAGCAGAGGCGCAGCACGTCTGGGCGCCGGAGGGCGGGGAGGCTGCGGAGGCCGAGGAGCAGGACGAAGCGGACGACGAGCAAGACGAGGCCGAGGAGCAGGAGGGTGGCGGCGGCGTGCGCGACGTGGGGCTGTCGAGAAGCAGGGGCGACTCCAGCCCCCCAGGGGGCTGGTGGTGGCCCGACGGGAAGCCCGAGAAGCTGAGGCTATGGTGCAGCTTGGGCCGCGGTTCCCGGGGGAAGCCTAGGTGCAGCGCGTCGCGGGCGTTGAAGGTGCGCAAGTCCCCGGAGGCGCCCCCGGACGGCGCGGGTCGCCGCTCATCAGCGTTGTGGATGAAGTGGCAGCGCGGCCCGTAGGGGCAGAAGCCGATGGTGTGGAAGGTGCGGCACAGCTCGGTCTTGTACTTGGGGTGCCGCGTCAGGCTGCGCAGCTCGTGGAAGCCGTGCGCGAACTGGCACTTCTCGCCATACTTGCAGGTGCCACTCTCCTCGAAGGGCCGGCACAGCTCAGTTTTGTAGCGCGTCGAATTGATCTGGGAGCCGCCGCCCCCCTTCTGCTGTTGCTGCAGGTGCAGGAGGTGCTGGCTGCGCTCCCCGTTCTCGCTGAACGAGCGGTCCCGGAATTTGTTTTCCTTGTTCAGCAGGGCGGTGCCGCCGCCCCCCGACGGCTCCTTGAGGGTGCCGTAGGAGGCCGAGCCGCCGGCCGCCGCGCTACCGTTAGCCGCGCCCGGGAACTTGGGCGAGCAGCTGCCGGGGCTAGGCGCGGGGTGGGCGAGCGCGTGCAGGTTGCTGGCCGAGTGCCGTCGGAGGAAGCCCGGCGTGAAGCCCGAGCTGGGGGCGGTGGCCACGGGTGTCCCCACCGCCTTCTTGTCCAGCATGTTGTTCAGATTGAGGTTGGCCAGGGATTTCTCCGTCTGGAGAGGAACGGGGAAGGGATAAAAAGGGAGGAGTAAAGAGTTGGGGCGAGTTGCGGAGTAGCCACTACCAGCCCTCCGATTCTTTTTCCTGTTTTCGGATCTCGATTCTGCCCAACCTCCACCCTTAAACGCGCACAAGAATCGAGTTCGCGTTGGGAGGAGCCGGACTCTCCAACCCTAGGCCGCGCGGCGTAGCGACATGTGATCCTCAGCCGTGGGCCGCAGGCCTGGGCGGCGCAAACCCCGTCCGGGAAGCCCCGGGCAGCGTGGCTGTGGTCGGCTGCGGGGAAACTAACAGCTACAGCGACTCCCTTCTGCCTTCCCTCCCAGCTGCTCCTTCTCCCCGCCCACAAGCCTCGAGCAACAGTGCAAACTCTGGGATTTTTCCCGAATCTAAAAAAGTCAGAGCGGGAAGAGAACCCCCAAAGCTGTGGACAGAAGGCCAAGCCTGAGAACTCGAAGGGCTCTCCGCTCACCCGCCTACCTTGCACAAGAAGTCGATATCGTAGAAGGCGGACAGAAGTGTGGTCGACATGTTTCTGGATCCTCTGATGGTCGGAGCTGCAGACTGGGAGATACGGAGGAGCCCTCGGAGAGGCGCGGCCGGGCCCGAGCCACGACGAGTAACGGGCGAAGGGAAAGGGAGGGACCGAAAGTTTGCTGGGGGGCGAGAAAAGAGGGAGCGGGGGCAGCAGCGTGGACTGGTTTTAGGGTGCCCGGCAGTGCGGAGTTGGGGGGAAAGAAGAGTGAAGCTAGAGCGCTCCTCCGCGCCCCGGGGTGCCCGGCCCGCCCCCCCCCGCGCGGAGCCGACGGCAGCTCGCGGACTGGTGGAACTCAGCGGCCCGCGAGCGCGCGCCCTATATAGAGCCCCCGGAGCGCGGCCGCTCCGGGGCGGGCGTGCCAGGGGAGGGGACAGAACGCTGACCCCGCCGGGGTCTCCAGGCAACGCTGCCCGCCCGCTGGCGGACGTCAGGAGCCTTCCTGGCCTCCCATTGGCCGCCGCCAATTTTTTTCCTCTGGGGGAGGGGACGGAGAGGACTCGGGGCGGGGCTGGCCGCCTGGGCGCCCGGGTCGGCGTGGAGATCTCGGCAGAGATGGGTGCTGCTGGTTGGTGGCGGGAAGATACGGCTCCCCTACTTTGGGGCTGTTCTGTCGGAAATCCCCAGCACCGGGTTTCTGCAGCCCTGAACGTGTCTTTCCCCGCCGGATCCTGCTAGGCGGAATTGCGGAGCTTTTATCTCCCACTCTCAGTTTTATACTGGGCGCGGGAATTGCAAAGTGCAAGAATATTGCAACCGTCCACGCGGCCCGGCTGCTTTGCAAAGGGCCCTTTGGCCGGGGGGGCGGGGACTCTGGGCCCGAGTCGGATGGGTGGTGGCTGCGTCCCGACTGCACGTGGAGCTGCGGTGGGGGCGGGGGCGGGAGCGGCCACGTGGGCGGCCGCCTGGGCAGTCTCTCCCGGAGGAGCCTGGGCCCGTTTCTCCGCCCCTCTTCCCGCCCAGACTGCAGTAAACAGGGCTTGAATGCCGAGGCCTGCCGGGCAGGGCTGAATGTCTGAGGACAAGGCGCTGGCTTTGCTAATCACATCACAAGACCTTGAGCCAGGGCCAAAGGCGCAGAGTGGCGCGGGGCGTCCCGGGCGGGAGAGCCGGCTGGGAGGACGGGAGGAAAGGCCGGGAGTGCCGCGCAGGCATGGAGGCCACTTCTCGCCGCCTTGTCCGTCTGCTGGTCTGTCCGGCTTTCTCCAGTCCTCCTGGGGGTCGAGGTGCAGCTGCCAGCCGAGACTCCCATCTGCCTCAGCCTTGGCCTGGCACGCCCTCCTAGACCCTCCCTGGCCGTTCAGGGCACCGCGCCCTGCCTTAGTCCTGGGTTGCGGGCTCCCGCTGAGGCCTACCCACAGCCAGGCAAGGTTGGGCACCGAGGATTTGCCTAGTGGGCTCGCCTTACCTTCTCTTGCCAGTCTCACACCCCAGAAGCCTGCATTGGTATAAGATTTTGCCAACCCGTGCCCTCCGGGTGCAAGGCAGACACCACCCCGCCCCAGCACCCAGTGAGGCTTAAGCCGCTGTCAGATCTGGGGTCCGGTCCAGGACACTTCTCCGCAGTCTACGCAGACGCTGCCTCTGAAAGGCTGGAGCCCGACCCATGATTTCGCGCACCTGGCAGCCTAGGCTGTTACTGGGCCTAAGTTGGAAGGTCTAGTAGCTGCCAGGGAAAGAAGCTCCCGCGACCCACTCCCCCTTGCCCAGTTGATCTTATTTCTGGCTGTGTTTCCTTGTGGTTATTTACATTCTGCTGCACTCACTCCCTCTCTCAGCACCCTGGGAAGGAATGAACTAGGCCTGTCTCAGAAAACCAACTCCTTCAAGTTCAGCTTGCATGCAGAGCCAACTGCTGGACTCTCCACCCATCCAGGGTGCTTGAGCCAGGGCAAGGCTGCAAGGACTTCAGGATCAGAAACATAGGGCTGGAGTTCAGCCTCCTTCCCTTATAAACCACATGGTTTTAGACAAATCACATAATCACTTGGGCACCTGGGTTTCCTTGTAAAACTAACATAATTCCTGCTTTACTAATCTATCACCTTTTGTCAAGGTGCCAATGCAAATGAGTTATCTGTTACGGTGTTTAAAAGATAAACAAGTATATTCCATCCTACTTATTAAAACAAATTTGACAAAGCAAAAATATGGAGCAAGTCAGACCTCTGCAGCATGGCTGGATGGGTGAAGGTCCACAGAATGATGAATGTAGAGCTGAGAGGGCACCAAATCTTGGACCCTCCCGCTTGGAGACAAGGGCAGTGACCTCAGAAGAAGTGACTGCTTTAGTCTCACCACCCAGCCTACACTGATCGTTAGACAAGGCTGGGCAATCATGAAGGACACTTGTAGCCTAGAATACCCAAGAACCCTGACCCTCTTTTGTTCTTTGTTGAAACGAACCCAAATGCAAAAGAGTTTGAGGATGTCTCTGACAGTGGGGTATTCTGAATTGCCCCTGGGAATACATCAGGAAAGTGTGAAACAGCCATTTCCCAGGCCACTACCCCTGCTATTGAAGGTCAGTGACAAGATTTCAGATACAAAAGCCAGTGGAAACCTCTGTCTCTCCTGTACTCCCAAGCTGACTACAACAGCCAAGATCAAAATCTGAGGTAATTCCCAGTCAACACCCATGAGAACACCCACTTTGCGAGCTGGGTAGAAGATTCTGGAGTTTGCATGTAAACATGCTATGGTACAATCTTTGGTACAGAGTACCTGCTAGTAGAAACTTTTATTATATAACTGCTTTTATTTTACTTTAAATGGAGAAAAAAGGAATGCTGGCCTTTTCCAGTGAGCTGAGCTTTATTAGGGCCAGTTTCATAATTATTCCATGGTTATCATTACGTTGTACCAACAATTACCTGACTTCTCACCAGCCATATCTTCTCAGAACAAAAAGAAATGTTAAGCTGGCAACTTTCCATCAAGTGTGGGCTACACAAATGCCTGACCAGGTAATTAATTCAGGATCACAAAAAACACATTTTGAGCTGAATAGTGCAAAACCACCAGGGAATTTCTGTTCTCTTTAGGACAAAACCTTGGACACGAAATTAACTTCTTTCCATGCCTCTTCCTATAGCTCTTTCCTGTTAGGCTTTATTTTTTAGTGTTAGGTGGTTTTCTTTCAAAGAGAAACAAATTATATTTGAAATATAAATCTTTCTGCAGTAGGAAATGATCATATCAAACCCTCTCCCCTCTAAACTGCCTGATCAAACCCTCAAACATCAATACAATAATTCTAACTGGTTGCTCACCTGTGAAGTATTTAAAAATATTGACTCTAAAAGCTGAACCAAGTGTACATACAATTACTGAAATGGTTTCTTCAGATAACTAGGATGAAGTGAACGTGAATGAGGTTATGACCTATCCAAGCTCTGAGTTTCAAGATAACTGTCTTTGGGTGACACTCTGAAATTACAATTTAAAAACAGTAAGCCAGGGAAAAACAAAATCAGCAGCAAAACGTATGCAATAGCGACACCTGCTGGGTGTCTGAGGAAGTGGGGGAGGGCTGGATTTAGAAAAGCATAAAATCCTAAAGTTTGCAGATTAAATCACTAAAATGGATATTTTCTGTGATCGTAAGTAAGAATTTTTTTTGTTACTGCAACCAAGAAAATGATAGTAAACAGTGTAGACATCAAATAAGTCATTTTTTCTGACTCTCCTTTCCCTAAGTTCCTTCTAACAGTCAAGAGGCTATGGTTTCAGTGGGTGGTAAAATATGATTTCTTAACAATAGCACAAATACTTTTTATTGGGGGTCAAGGGGTAGGAGCTTGTAATGGCTCTTTTAATGAGGATGGCATGTGTAGGTCACTGAAGGCTTAAACATGCAGACAGTAAAAACAAAATTATTTGTATGAAGTTAATGCTTAATTCTCCCAGGATCCAACATTTGGAACATATTTCTTACTTCACTAAAATGGAATAAAATTTGAAATTCGGACCAAGTGGGCTGTTTGCTAACTAATCCAACTCTTACAACCAGCCAAAAATGGCGGGGCGGGAGGGTGGGAATCATGTGTAGTCAATTCTACCCAATTCTGTGTAGTCAATTCAGAGAAAAATGCAGGCTGGCTCTGGTTGGACACTGGAGGTCCTGGGGGACGAGAAAGGTTAATTCAGGCCTGCAGGTGGCCTGCACCTGGGAATAGAGTCAATATTCACTGTGGTAACCTCATTTCCTACAGTAGCTGCAATAAACGAGGCTACCTTGAATGACTGAACCGAAGAAAAAATCCTCTGTGGGACAGAAGACTAGACTCACAGAAGGGAGGTGGGGGGAGGGGGTGAGGTGTGAAGGGGAAAAGATGCTGGAGTTTCTGTTGAACATTTTCCTATTGATTGAGTGGACCAATAACCCACCCCACCCCAATCCCACACATCCTTCTTCAACAAGCTGTTTCTGTTCTTGGAAGTGTTAACTGATTCGCTGCTGCAGGAGAATCCCTGAGAACTAGGGTGTCCTCCCCATCCTTTCCTTCCAGAAGGGCCAGCAGCCTCAGGCAAGCCAAAGTCCTTTCCTCCTGAATGCGCAGTCTCGTGAACTCCGCTGTCTTCAAAAACTCAGCAGTGGGAGGCAGCACTCTGAAGAGCTGGGAGAGGAGGTGGCATTGCTCCGACGCAGTCCTCTGAAGATGACGGAGCATCTCGGGGCTGAGGGGACGCCAGCTGGACTCAGAGAGGAGGCGGAAGAGGTGCTTGTAGAGGTATTTCACAAAGATCAGGGTCTCGGCCCAAAAGTTGATTTCTGTTTTTTCAAAGGGGTAGTCTTCTTCCACCTGAATCAGATGAAAAAGCCAAAACCCAGCCTTACGGGGGATGTTGACCCAGCCCCAGTCCAGAGAGGAGTCTTGGCAGATGCAAAAGCAGTGTGTCCCCTCCCCCATCTGACAGCGGGCCCACTCTCGCCTGTCAACACCCCTGTACGCACAGCACTTGCAGCCTTGAAGGTCACCTTCTATTTTCACTCACTGTACTTCTCCATCGGAGAGGAATTCCTCCCCCCACCAGACTTAACATGACCTTTGATAAAGATGTGTTTGTGGTTCTCAGCCAAGATACCTTGGGGAACTGGTGCTGAAAAGGGGACCCCAACACAGGAGGGGGCCCTAGACCTGAAGGTGCATCTAGAAATCAGAGAGGAGGAGGGGAAGGGAGATGTGAGCAGCAGAACAAAGAGCGAAGTATTGCCAAACATGAGACACTGCTCTCTGAGGATGAAACCCAATTTCTATAATGCTGGGGACTTTCAAGGTCATTTTTATTGTAGACACTTTATCTTGTCTCCAAATTTCCCATAAACAGACTGCTTTTTGAACTCTTGGCCTGCTGGGGATGCCAAGAAGGCCAGCTGAGTCAGACACTAGGGAAGAGGAATTTCAGTTCTCAGGATGCTTTTGCTGCTTATCTGGGTCCTCAGTTTCCCTATTTGTTGACTGTTCCCCCTGGAGCAGTTTAATAGTTTTATTTTTTAGTAAAAATAATTTTAATTTTAATAAAATAGCAGTTTATTAAAGCTGGAAGGGTTTAATAGTTTTCTTCCAGTGGCCAAGACCCTGGAAGGACCCTGATTCTCTGAAAGTGTTTCAGCTTCAGACCTAATTGTGGGGAGCCCCTGGTTACTTTAATGTTGATGAATAAGCATTGTCCATAATTAAACTCTCAACTTCCAAGGGACCGCTTTCGAAGTCCCCTCCCCCACACTGATGGGAAGGCTTACCATTGGAACCCCTAAATCAGCAGGAGAGCTGCTGGAGCAGCACCCAGCAGGCTGGGGTCATGTGGAGATTTTGTTAATCGGTTACTGCTCTGCATCTGAGCATCTGGAAACACACTTTCAAGCCACATCAAGCCCACGAAAGCCTGTAAGTGCCGCCTCCAGTGGGCATAGGTGGGACACTCTCACACACTTCTGCTGCCTGAGACCCCGGGGATTACCTGATGTGCGCTCTCCTCACAGGCCACGAGGTCCTCACCCTCTCCCAACAGCCATCCCAGCAGGACTGGGAGTCCGAGGCTCAGCTGATCCCACTGCTGGAGCAGGTCACACAGCACAGCTAGAGCCAGATCCAGTGCACTGGAGGCATCCACCTGACAGAAGGCAAATTCTGCAAAGACGAGAGACGTGAGCTATGAATGTGCTGCTGAGCACCAACCGGAGTCTGTGCAGGATTCTGAGACAGTGAAAGTCCCAGGTAAAACCACTGCCACCGCCTGGCAGAGAAGCTGGTGGGAGAGGCTCAGGGTTATTTGCTGTCTATACACTACAATGAGTCATAGGCCATAACCCCACTATTTCCATGCCCCCTACCCCAGTGTGGATAGAAGCTACTCCATCTACAGGACTAGATGTTTCTCTCCCCTCAACCCAACTGGAAGGATATCAGGAGAGCATCCCACCCAGCGTTTCCTCTGCAGGCCTGCTCACAATGCCTGACCTCCGTCACTTTGCCCCTTCCTCTAAAGCAAATCCCACTGAGCACATGACATTAAATCTCTAACATCTCTGAGCAGGGTAATAGCAAACTTTTTCTTAAAGAGCCAGAAGGTAAATATTTTAGACTTTGGGAGTCTTTTTAATATTTATTGGTTTGGCTGCGCCGGGTCTTAGTGGTGGTATGTGGGATCTAGTTCCCTGACCGGGGATCGAACCTGGGCCTCATGCACTGGCAGTCTTAGCCACTGGACCACCAGGGATGTCCCGACTTTGCGAGTCTTATGGTCTCTGTCACAATTAACTCTGCAGAAAGCAGCCATAGACAATATGTAAACAAATGGTTGTGGCTCCTAGGTTCCAATAAATCTTTATTTATGTTCCAATAAAATTGGACCTTAATGTGATTTTTAGGTATCACAAAATAATATTCTTCTTTTTATTTTCTCCAACCATTAAAAAAATGTAAAAGCCATTCACAGTTCACAGGCTGTACAATGACAACTTGTTGTTGTTTAACTGCTAAGTCTTTTCAGACTCTTTGCAACCCCATAGACTCTAGCCCGCCAGGCACCTCTGTCCATGGGATGCCCTAGGCAAGAATATTGGAGTGGGTTGCCATTTCCTTTTCCAGGGGATCTTTCTGACCCAGAGCTTGAACCTGTGTCTCCCACTTGGCAGGCAGATTCTTTACTAATGAGCCCCCTGGGAAGCTCCCCAATGACAGGCTGGGGGCTGAAATTAGCTCGTGGTCCACTGCCCTCTGTGTCAGGCTGAACTCATTTTTCAGACACTAATCTTCTTAGCTGACTGGGGGAAGGGCGCTGAAAGAGTAGAACGGGGCACAGAAAGAGGAAGTGGGTGACTTGGGGAAACCATTGCTTACTTCACCATTTTGCCTTCAGTTCAGTTCAGTCAGTTGCTCAGTTGTGTCCGACTCTTTTGTGACCCCATGGACTGCAGCATGCCAGGCTTCCCTGTCCATCACAAACTTCCAGAGCTTACTCAAACTCATGTCTGTTGAGCTGGTGATGTCATCCAACCATCTCATCCTCTGTGGTCCCCTTCTCCTCCTGCCTTCAATCTTTCCCAGCATCAGGGTCTTTTCAAATGAGTCAGCTCTTCGCATCAGGTAGCCAAAGTGTTGGAGTTTTAGCTTCAACTTCAGTCCTTCCCATGAATATTCAGGACTGATTTCCGGTTGGACTGGTTGAATTTCCTTGTAGTCCAAGGGACTCTCAAGAGTCTTCTCCCAACGTGACAGTTCAAAAGTATCAATTCTTTGGCACTCAGCTTTCTTTATAGTCCAAATCTCACATCCATACATGACTACCAGAAAAACCATAGATTTGACTAGATGGACCTTCATTGGCAAAGTAATGTCTCTACTTTTTAATATGCTGTCTAGCTGGTCATAACTTTTCTTCCAAGGAGCGTCTTTTAATTTCATGGCTGCAGTCACCATCTGCAGTGATTTTGGAGCCCCAAAAAATAAAGTCTGACACTGTTTCCACTGCTTCCCCATCTATTTGCCATCAAGTGATGGGACCGGATGCCATGATCTTAGTTTTCTGAATCTCGAGCTTTAAGCCAACTTTTTCACTGTCCCCTTTCACTTTCAAGAGGCTCCTTAGTTCTTCTTTGCTTTCTGCCATAAGGGTGGTATCATCTGCATATCTGAGGTTATTGATATTTCTACCGGCAATCTTGATTCCAGCTTGTGCTTCTTCCAGCCCAGTGTTTCTCATGATGTACTCTGCATATAAGTCAAATAAGCAGGGTGACAATATATAGCCTTGACGTATTCCTTTCCCAATTTGGAACCAGTCTGTTGTTCCATGTCCAGTTCTAACTGTTGCTTCTTGACTGGCATACAGATTTCTCAGAGGGCAGGTCAGATGGTCTGGTATTCCCATCTCTTGCAGAATTTCCCACAGTTTATTGTGATCCACACAGTCAAAGGCTTTGGCATAGTCAATAAAGCAGATATTTTTCTGGAATTCTCTTGCTTTTTCCAAGATCTAGCAGATGTTGACAATTTGATCTCTGGAGCCTCTGCCTTTTCTAAATCCAGCTTGAACATCTGGAAGTTCACGATTCATGTACTGTTGAAGCCTGGCTTGGAGAATTTTGAGCATTACTTTACTAGCATGTGAGATGAGTGCAATTGTGCAGTAGTTTGAGCATTCTTTGGCATTGCCTCTCTTTGGGGTTAGAATGAAAACTGACCTTTTCCAGTCCTGTGGCCGCTGCTGAGATTTCCAAGTTTGCTGGCATATTGAGTGCAGCACTTTCAACTCATCATCTTTTAGGATTTTTAGACAGTCCTAAATATGGATTTGAAGGGAAACTCGGGGCATTGACACTTCCGTTAACAACCCTGTGCCTTCTACCACCAACCTAGAGCAGGCGAGGCTGAAATCTTGCCACACAGATAATACATGTCTACAGACCCAACCATACACCAATGCTTGTCTTTCAATGCCCACTTCTACTGAGACCTCATCTTTCTCAAATCCACATCTTCACTGCAGCCCACAGACTTTGTTCTTGACCATTTGGCCCCCAAAGAGACTTGCTCAACACACAGGGAGAAGCCTCAGAGTCTGGAATAGAAAGCTGAGTTTCCTAGGGTGTTGAACCAGCCTCTGGGGACCTATTAAGTGTCATTCCCCTAACCAAGTCCTTTTCTCTCCAGTCCTTCAACACCCTCTGGGTTGGGTATTACCATTCCTAATTTACAGATGAGGAATCCAGGCACAGTTAGGTTATCTCACTTGCATACAGTCAGAGAGCTTTAAGCGGCTATAAAGAAACTGGAATTGACAGCAAGTTTCATGGTGTATGCAGAGTGCAGAGGTTGCAAAGAGTCAGACTGAAAATATACATGCAGACTAGCATACAATGAAACACACAGCAGATGCTCAGAACATTCCAATTTCTGACTGGAGATTATGCAACTTCCTTTACCCCCACTTGATTTGGTTTGAATACCAACACAGGGACAGCTACAAAGCAAGCAAGCAGTAAGTTGATAATAACAGAGACTTTCCTTTTATTTGAACCCTTGCTTCTTCCACCACCAGAAGGGAGGTATCCTTATTTAATAAACGAGGAAGCTGTGCTCACAGAGGTTGGGTAACGGGTCCAGAATCTCACAGTTAGCAGTGGTGGCACTGAGCTAATAAGTATCATTCAGTCACAGGTCATGCCCATCCTGTAGGGAAGCCTTGGAGAAACACTCCCAGTATGCCATGGAGATGAGGAAGTCAGACTCAGTTTTATTACTTCAATGCATTAAAAGTGGGGCTTCCCTGATAGCTCAGTTGGCAAAGAATCCACCTGCAATGTGGAGACCTGGGTTCGATCCCTGGGTTGGGAAGATTCCCTGAAGAAGGGAAAGGCTACCCACTCCAGTACTCTGGCCTGGAGAATTCCAAGGATTGCATGGTCCAGAGGGTTGCAAAGAGTCAGACCCGAGACGACTCGGAGAGACTTTCACTTTTCATGCATTAAAAAGAGCTCCCAGCCGGGGACCATATTTTGAAGAAAGGGTCAAAGCTGTAAGTCCTCTATACTGTGGCACCAGCATCAGGTCAGCTTCTCTTGAAACCTTCCAGAAAAATCTTCCCTCTGATTCACCCTTATCCCTCCCTGCCCCGACCCTTCTTTTTGTCTCCTTGAGGCAAGGACTGAAAGCCCTATAGGGAAGAACATAGTTTCATCCACCAGCAAAACCAGTGGCTGCAGCTCATGCAACACTCCCAACGGGTCCATGGAGACCACTCAGAAGTGATCAGAGATGCCACCAGGAAGGCCAACTGTTGCACCTGTCCCACCTGAGGACCAGTGTCCCCTGTCCTGCACCATGTGGCTGGGCATCACCTTAGAAAATGCCAGGGGAGTCCTGGGAATGACTGAAGCTCTAGAGGAGAGCTGGTGTGTTGTCTGGAAGCGAATCTACTGGAATTATAACCATCCAAACACTGACCCCACCAGGTGAGGAGAGACGAGGAAGGGGAGCTGGGATGGGGGCAAGGGGAGGATTAGATGGACTTAGACCTCCTGCTTGAGGGGCCAGATGCACCTTGCCAAGTTCCTTCTTTTATTACCTTGCCCTGGACTAAGACAGCTCAGCCAGAGCAGCCCAGTCTCTACTGGCCGAATGCCTTCTCAAGGGGAGGCTGAAGGGTAGGGAAAGGGATTTTCAGCCTAACCCTGCAGACCAGCCAGGCTCTCACAGGCTTGCTGGTCCCTCAAGGAAGCAAGAAAGCAGTGACCAAGCAACAAGCATGTAGGAGGAATCTGTTGTGTGTCCAGAACAGCCAAAACAATCTGGAAAAATACAACAGAACTGGAGGACTCACACTTCCTGATTTCGAAACTGGCATAAGGATAGACATAATATAAATCAAATGAAATAGAACTGAGTGTCCAGAAAAAAGTTCTCACAATTACAGCCAATTGATTTTTGACAAGGGTGTCAAAATATCTGGCTGGGGGGAAGAAGAGTCTTTTAAACCAAGGGAGCAAAGACAATTGAATATTCACATGCAAAAGAATGAAGCCAGGCTCCTACCTCACAGCATACATGAAAATTAACTCAAAATATATCAAAACTAAAGTTAACAAGCCACACTATAAAACTCAGAGAAATATAGGAGTAGGAAATGGTTTTTTAAACATGACATCAAAAGCACCAGCAACAAAAGAAAAATTAGACTTCATCAAAATTGAAAACTTTTATACTTCAAAGGACATTATTAAGAAAGTGAAAAGAAAATTCACAGAACTGGAGAACATACAAGGGGGTCTGTATTTAAAATACATAAAGTGAAAGTGAAAAGAGACAGTTGCTCAGTCGTGTCTGACTCTTTGTGACCCCATGGACTGTACAGTCCATGGAATTCTCCAGGCAAGAATACTAGAGTGGGTAGCTTTTACCTTCTCCAGGGGATCTTCCCAACCCAGGAATCAAACCAGGGTCTCCTGCACTGCAGGTGGATTCTTTACCAACTGAGCTATCAGGGAAGCTCTTAAAACCCAATCATCAAAAGACAACCCAGTTAAAAAATGTGCCAAGGGTCTGAATAGACATTTCTCTAGAAAAGATATACAGATGATCAATAAGCACATGCAGAGATGCTTAGCATCATTAATCATCAGGGAAATACAAATCAAAACCACAATGAGAAACCACTCCATACTAGTGTAACTTTAATCAAGAGGACATAGACTAAGTTTTGGTAAAAAAGATGAAAAAAAATTAAAACTTTCATACATTGCTAGTAAGAATGTAAAATAGTGCCAACCACTTTGGAAAACTGTCTGAAAGTCTCTCCAGCTCTTAGACATATACGTATACCTAAAAACATATGTCCACACAGAAACATGTACCTGAATGTACATAAGACCATTATTCATAAAAGCAAATAAGTGGAAACAACCAAAATGTTCATGAACCAATGAGAGGATAAATAAATGTGGTACATCCATACAATGGAATACGATTCAGCTATAAAAAGGAATGCAGTACCGATACAAGCTACAGTGCGGATGAACCTTGACATTATGCTAAGTGAAGAAGTCAGGCACAGAAGATCACGTATCATATAATTCCACTCATATAAAATGTCCATAGCAGGCAAATCATACAGACAAAAAAGTAGGTTAGCGGTTGCCAGGAGTTGGAGAATAGGGAGAATGAGGGATGGCTGCTGATACAGTGTTTCTTTTTAAGCTGATGCAAATGTTCTGGAATCAGATAGTGTTGATGGTTGTACAACCTTATGAATATACTAAAATTTGTATACATGTACACTTAAATTTTACTTTTTTTTTATTTAATGAGATTTTTTGGGGGGGGGGGGGGGGGACATGGAGAGTGTGGAAGGCTGAAAAATGGCCTCCCAAAAGATACCTATGTAAAGTCCCTGGACCTTGTGAATGTTAATTTACTTGTAAAAACAGTCTCTATAGATTTAGAAACCACTTCATACTTACTAGTGTAACTTTAATCAAGGGGACATAGACTAAGTTTTGGTAAAAGATGTGAACAAATTAAAACTTTCTTACATTGCTAGTAGGAACGTAAAATGGTGTCAGCCACTTTGGAAAACTGACTGAAAGTCTCTCCAGCTCTTAGATTTGGTTGATGATACTTAGATGAGGAGATAATCCTGTGTGGTCTGGGTGGGCCCTAGATGTCATCACCATTGTCCTAATAAGGGGGAGGGGGATTTGACACTAGACACACATAGAAAGGAGGACTTCCTTGGTGGCTCAGATGGTAAAGAATCTGCTTGCAATGCAGGAGACCTGGGTTCAATCCCTGGGTCAGGAAGATACCCTGAAGAAGGAATGGCAGCCCTTTCCAGTATCCTTGCCTGGAGAATTCCATGGACAGAGGAGCCTGGTGGGCTGCAGTCCAAGGGGTTGCAAAGAGTCAGACACGACTAAGTGACTAACACACACATAACACACACAGAGAAAGGAGAAGGTAATGTGAGGACAGGGGCAGAGGCTAAAGTGATCCCAGAGAGGAAATGCTGACAGCCTCCAGAAACTGGAAGAGGCAAGGACTGGATTCTTCCCTAGCACCTGCAGAAGGAGTGTGGCCCAGCTGACAGCTTACTTTCTGACTTTTGGTCTCCAGAACTGTGAGACAATAAATTAGTGTTCTTTTAAACCACCAAGTTTGTAGTCATTTATTATATAGTAGCTACAGTCAACTAATATGGAGGAACAAAGGGTAGGTTGTGGTATTTCTCTTTGGAGTGATGAAAATATGTTAAAATTGTGCTGATGATTACATTACTCCGTGAATATGTTAAAAAACACTGCATTGGGCTCTTTAAATGCATGACTTGCATGGCATGTGTATGATGTATCTCAGTAAGACTAGGATGTTAAAAAAAAAAATCTGCTATGTGCCCAAGTTGGTTCTGGTTGCTCGGAGGAAGCCTGACCACAGAGTCTGTCTGGAAAGGGCCAGTCTACTGAGGAGGCTGGACAAACATCTAGAGCCTCATATGTGCTTGTGGGGCCTAGTTCTCAGGTGCTGGAGGGCTCTGCAGAGGTGAATGGTCAGTCAGAAGGTGTAAAGAAGGCTCAAGAAGGATTCCTGGAGGAGCTGGGACTCTGCCTGGCCCTTCACCAGACAATCAGGAAATAGGAGCTAATGGTCTGCTTTGTGGCCAAGTACTGTAGAAAACAAAGCAAGAGACTGACACGTCCTGTCCTGGCCTCAGGAAGCTGGCGGTCTAGATGGGAGGTCAGGCAAACACTCAGGCAACAGTGAGGAATCAATGGGGTGGTCTGGATCCCAAGAGCTGCAGGAGCCACGGAAGGGGAGAGGTCAGCGTTGGGGAATGAATCATCTCCAGGACTCTCCCTGCACTGGCTGCACAGCTAAGGGAAGACCCCTGTGGGACCCCTCTGGAGTGCTTCAAGGGGGAAGGGGTGCTGATACACACGTATCTGGGGGGGCCTACGCAAGGCAGACTGGATTAACACTCAGTCATTTGGAAGCACGTTGGAAGCCCAACAAATGGGCATTTAGAACTAGTTAATTCTATGCTTTCCATCCTCAAGAATGGATAACTCACTTGGATCGCAGGGGAGGACAGCGGACAAGAGGCTGCAGGGCCGCTGCCGCACAGACCTCCTCTCGCTGCTGCCCCGGCCACGTCACGTTCTCCTGCCAAGGCTACCTGGGGATCAGAAGCCATCTGACTTGCTCCCTTGCCATCTTCTTCCCCACCTCCATGAAGAGGCCCACCTTGGGGCTGGGAGCTGAAGACCCAGGCTTCACCCAGTGTGCCGGATCATTCAAAGTCGTGGCTTAGTCAACGTCCCAACTAAGACAAGTGATCTTTTGTTCCTAGACAGGTTTGGGGTCATTTTAAACTGTACTAATTAAAATGAAAATGCTGACATGGATTTTTTTCTGTGTTGCCAACCATGAAAACCAATTCAGACCATGGATTAGAAACCTACCGTCTGATTATAAACTGTTATGAGGGAGATGCCTTTGAGACTAAGGTCATTGGTCAAGCCTCCTTCCCAGTCCTTTCCAAGAGAGGTCAAGTCAGCCCAGGAAATGCTGAGCAAATGGTGAGAAGTTGGATTCTCCCTCCCACCAGCTCTAGAGAATCCTGTCTGGCATTTGTGGAAAACCCTTCAATCCTGTCATCCACCCAACTCCCCTCACCACCCACTTACCCATCAATTCAAGCTTTTATCTCCCCACAAGTACTTGTTGATCACCAGATAGGGGTTTTGTTGTGGGGGTGGGGAGGGCACGGGGAAGTTGTGAGAAACGTGAGGAGAATTCCAGGCCCTTCTCTCAGAGAGCAAACAGTTTAGTCAGAGGCAAGCTGACACATATGAAGTGTCAGGAAACAGTTCAAGATGGTGCATGACGCGGACTGATTATACCATTACTAGCCGTAATGAAAGGACAGAAAAAAGAAAGAGAGGGTGCAGGGTGGGAGAAGGGGGAGCTTCAGAGAGGAGAAACTTGCACAGATGAGGGTCAGAGGACAAGCATACCTGGGATGAAGAGAAGAAGTAGGGAGATTAGATTGGCCTGTTGAGGAGGGAGGTTTGGGGGAGCTGGAGATGAAGATGGAGAGGCAGACAGCCTAGGGCAGGTTTGGTGGTGAGGGAGAGGGGGTGGGCAGAGCTGAGTGAGTACAACTGTGCTTTCTTTTTTCTGAGTGAAAATATTTTAAGGCTTCATCAGGCTGTTTCCAGACCAACTTCCTCATTTCCAGTCTTCTCCATGGATTTCTTCACATCCCCTCAGGAGGTCAAGAGCCAGTATTGTAACTAGTCACGAGAAACAACCGTGGGACTAAAGCCTGGCTCAGCTGCTGACTCTGCCATTCAACTCTTGCAGGGGCCCCAGGAGCCTCACCAGCCCCTGCCTCGGCTGACCCTTGACCCCTAGAGCCCAGTTTCTCTGCTCTCCAGTAGCCAGGGCTCAGAGGTGGGACTTCAGGCACCTCGGTCAGTGAGAGAACTTCCTAAACCATCAGAGGTCATCATCTCAGACTTTACCACATAACAGAGCTCCCACATGCCCCCCACCTCAGACAAATGACCCCGAGGAAGGTTCTGTCCTTAGGAACAGAGACAGGTTGGCCCCTCTCGTGGCTCTGATGAACCGAGCAGGAAATCTGGGTCGGGGAACATGCTATCTGTGGCATTAGTCTCTGTTCTTTATCTGAATATTTTGAAAATTTCATCAAAGAAGAAGCCCATGTGCCAGTTGGTGCTCCCAAGGGCAGCCCTGGCAGAAGCTGAGACCACTGCCCACGCATCCACTGCTGGATGTCATGCCCTGGATGACAGCCAGCCCCTCCCCTCACTCCCAACCTGCCCATGGTACTAAGTCTGGCCAGGAACTCAGGCTTCAGCTGGCCCAGGTAGACCCCTCTCCCTCCTCCTACTTCTTTTTCTTTTGGTTTCTTAAGCCCTGGAAACCATTGTTTAAAAGACAGGACACGTGGAGACAGAACCCAATCAAAGGCACACAGCTTAGGGGTTCCCAGGCCCCAAGGGAGCCGGCAGAAATACCCGGCAGGGGTGCAGATGGACTACTGGGTCTTCACACAGGTTTGGAACAGCTCATAAGGTTTTTTAAAAACCAGGGAGATTTTTCATAAAAATCCAAATGTCCAGCATCTTTTGAAAATTCAGAAAATTGGAGCTTAGTATCTCTAAGTCTGTAGTTTAATGTGCTGTCTGGAGCAGAGAAGGGGCCACGCACTGCAAGAGGCATCTGTGTGTCCTGTCTGGGACCACCATTCTGCTTCCCACCTCACCCGTGCAGGCATATGGGCTTGTGATGCTGACACTAGGGTACCCACGAGGGCAGCAGGCCTCCAACCAGCCCCTTATCTTACAGACAAGACCCACAACTAAAGGCCTCTCCTCACACCAGGCCCACATCCTTCTCCCTCCCCCTCTCGTGGCTTTGTTTCCTCATCATTCCCTGTCTGACAGATGTTCCTCATCTTGACTTAGCCAGGCCTTCTTGGCCCTCAGGACCCAACTCATTTTTGGTTGTCACAATTCAAAGGAGGTGGTGCTATTGGCATGTGCCGGGGAGAGGCCAAGAATGCTACTAAACATCCCATAATGCCCAGGACAGCCCCCTCTCTGACATGCCGACTGTGCTGAGGCTGAGAAACCCTGCTTTAACCTTCCCCACAACCCTGCACAACTGCAGAGTCCCTTCCGTGAAGTCTCTGCAAGTAAATGGAGGGAGGAGGGATGGAACTCTCAGTGTTCACCAGGAACCAGAGGCCTGACTCTCTATTTGGGGGAGAGAAGAGGACCTCACCTCCTCATCTCCCTTTTCTGGAAGGCAATCCGTAGGCCCACCCTCCACTCTCAGCTCTCTGGGCAGAGGTGGGGCAGCACATGGAACTCAGTCCCATGAGATGAACAGCCTGCTACAGAGCGCTTTCTGTCTGGAAGTGAAAACATTTTCCAGTTCTGAAGGGAAAGGATAAAAATACCATCGTTTGAAGTTCTAAAAATAGTTCAGGGGGAAAAAAAATCTTTCAAATATTAGTAATTTGCTTTTTCTTAATTTTCTAGCTATTTTCATATGGAACAGAGGGCCTGGGTTCCCAAAAGTTCCTATGGACCCAGTTCCCAAAAACAGAGATCCCCACAGATACAGTCATGTGCCTGATACACACATTTCCTGGTGACCTATCGTGAAACCAGAAATACTGCAGCAAATTCTTTGCTTACATTAAAAAAAAAAGAGATACATATATTAAAAAACCTTTATTTTTAAAGTTAAAAAACCTACAATTTAGAAAATGTGGGTCCACCTCAAATCACTGGGAAAATCTATATATATATGTATGTATGTCTGCCTGTGTGCTAAGTCGTTTCAGTCTTGTCCAACTCTTTGTGACCCCATGGACTGTAGTCCACCAGGCTCCTCTGTCCTTGGGAATTCCCCAGGCAAGAATACTGGAGTGGGTTGCCATGCCCTCCTCCAGGGGATCTTCCTGACCCAGGGATCGAACATTCATCTCTTATGTCTCCTGCATTGGCAGGTGGGTTCTTTACCACTAGTGCCATCTGGGAAGCCCATATATATGTATTTTCCTCCCCTCACCCCCATTTAAAAAGTGGATATAGTCAACATGAATGAAAACAAATAAGCATTTTCTACAAGTGTGCACTTATTCAGTAGGGCTACACTTTACCAGCAAGGGGTTGATAAATTACAGCTGGTTAACACTGTCCTTGGCTCAAAGCTTATAAAAATACTTGCATTTGTTCACTTCTAACCACCCCAAAGAAGAAGACATGGATTCAAACAAATATCACTCTCAGGTAGCAAGGCTGTGGACAAGACCTGGTCCTCCTAGAGGCTCGCATCTTGAGGAGAGGGGAGCAGCCCCCACTGCCTCTCCTTTCCCGGGACTGCAGTTCTGTATATGATACTGTCCTGTTTCTTGTGGTGACCTCCCAAGGTCAGCAGGAAGAGTGAGTCACACATGGGCTTTGTCCGTGGCTCTTCCAGAGCAGGATAACCAAGGCATGTCCCTGGGGCCCCGGTGGGTGACGGGGCCACAGGGAGAGGAGTGAGTTGGAACCAGACCAGAGAGGCTTTGCGTGATAGCGCCGGGCCCACACTTGGCATTCCTCCGTTCAGCGAGGACAAATCGTGCCAGGCCCCTCCTGTGAAATGTGCCAAGTCAGTGTCTGGTCCCTAGGTGAACCAGGCCCTCTCCAGCATCCCCTGCACTCGGCCTGCTCCTTGTTGGTTTCACTCTGCTGAGCCTCCCAAAGTGGGCAATCACCTCCACCTCTTTGTGGAAAGTAAGTGCCTTGTCTATTTTATGCTCTCTACACTGTCATTCACCCCAAAGCTCTCCTCCCAGAAGGGGCAATCTGACACTCATCTCCCTCTCTCCCTGCCTAGGGAACCAATGAGGGCAGGCAGGAGAGACTTTGATGGAAGCAGGGTGTCTAGAGATTGAGAAGTCCTTTTGGGGCGTGGGGAGAGGCTGGGCAACCTGAGATCCCTTCTTCCACCAGCCTCCTCTTCCTCTCCTGGGCAGAGTTCAGTAGCTCTGCAGGTACATTCCACATGTCTCGCTCACCAGCTTGGACCTTGCAATTTCCCTTTCCCTTTCCCTGAAGTCACTCTAGTTTTCTCTGCTTTATTTCACTGTGGAATTTCTGTCTCTTACAGGAAATTTCTTCTCAGCCTGAGTGCTCAGGACTGACTAGCTCCTTCTGAGTTCTTTGTGAGGCTTCTCTGGCCCTCAGATGGGGGTCTGCCCAGCTTCCCTAAAACACTGGTGGGACATGGAAGGTGGAGGATGAGGATGGTCTAGGTGTGTATCTAAAGACTAGAAATTTGAAATCAGAAACATTTAGGATGGTGGAATTTCCTTGGTGCTAAGACTCTGAGCTCCCAATGTAGAGGGCCTGGGTTTGATCCCAGGGAACTAGATCCCGCGTGCCATGACGAAGATCAAAGATCCCACAATTGAGACTCAGTGCAGTCAAACAAATAGCTATGTTTAAAGAAAAAGAAGAAAAGGAAACATCCAGCATGGTCATTTTTCTCTCCAGAGAACCTTCCCACTATCACCTCCTGCCTTCTCCCAAACCCAGAAAGCCCCTCTTTAGATGGCCACTCCTCATTCTCAGGCTTTTATGGCTCTAAACAGAACAAAGAGAGTCCTTGGTAATACAATGAGCAAAAGTGAAAAGTGAAAGTTCTAGTCATTCAGTTGTGTCTGACTCTCTGTGACCCCATGGACTATAGCCCGTCAGGCTCCTCTGTCCATGGAATTCTCCAGGCAAGAATACTGGAGCTGGCTGCCATTTCTTTCTGCAGGGGATCTTCCCAACCCAGGGATCAAACTCAGGTCTCCTGCATTGCAGGAGGAGTCTTTACAAAACAACGAATAAATGACTCCTAAACTCACAAAGTGATTTTAAGATTTATAAACACTGCTCAAAATGTAACTCCCTGTGATTTCAAAGTTCCTGGGGATTTTGTGTCTTGAAATTGAGTTCACTCCCAGGTCACCCAAGGCCTATCCTATCTGTGACCAACATTCCCCAACACCCTCCCTGGGAGCGCTGTCCAGCTCCCAAAGGCATTGGAACTGCCTGTTGCCAAGACCCTGGGCTGGGGGAGGTGAGGCTGAGGCTGGAGAAGCCTGGGGAAGGTAAGGGGGAGGGAAGGGAAGGGAGAGGCCACAGAAAACCTCTCTTTTTAAGAACAAGCCAAGGAAGTGATGATCATTCAAAGACTACAGGCTCTGGGTTTTGAGCAACTAAAAAGGAGAAAAGATCAAACTGTTAGCAGGATGGATTTAAATGAGCTGCTAGGAAGAGCATCTGGGTCTTAAGGGTTTTGAGACCCTAGAGGCCACTGCTTAGAACAGCTCCTTTGCTTTCAGTATCAGCTCTTCCATGGGGAGGGTGGGAGGAGGGGTTAAGAGGAGGAGGTACTCTGGGAAGAAGCAGGTTGTTTTTGACCTTGAGGATGTTTTGATCTTGCTATGAATGTTACTGGTAAAAACAATCAACATAAAACTAAACTGATAATGGCTAAATAGCACAAGATAAAATTCATAATAACTGACCAAAGAAGTAATTTTGTCTGTGACGCTGAAAATGGCAAACAATGATAATAACAACAACTATGGGGGGAAATGTGACTTGGTGGAAACAAACAAAACCAGGTATGGTAAAACCCTTGCTAAAATTTTTGACTAAAAAGGCAAACCTTCATTGCCAAATATATAGGTAGAAGAGTTGATACTTAAGAAAATAAGGGCGAACATTAGAAAATTTTAACTGCTCTATACAAAAAATTGGTCAAGGTATTAAACTGGCTTGATGGAGTTACACTGGAAAATAATTTCTTGATGAAAATTTATTAATGTTGGTATTGTTGTTGTTGTTCAGTCGCTAAGTCGTGTCTGACTCTTTGTGACCGCATGGACTGCAGCACGCCAGCCTTCCCTGTCCTTCACTATCTCCCTGTTTGCTCAAACTCATGTCCATTGAGATGGCCAGCCAACCATCTCATTCTCTGTCACCCCGTTTTCCTCTTGCCCTCAATCATTGCCAGCATCAGGGTTTTTTGCAATGAGTTGGCTCTTTGCATCAGGTAGCTAAAGTATTGGAGCTTCAGCTTCAGCATCAGTCCGTCCAGTGAATATTCAGGGAATGTTGGTTTAATTCAGATTAAAAATTTGGGATCTTCCCAACTCAGGGATCAAACCCAGGTCTCCTGCACTGCAGGCAGATTCTTTACCATCTGAGCCACCAGGGAAGCCCCCAGTGAACATTATGCCTAGAGAAAAGGGCAGGCATAAAAGGTCATATATGATTCCACTTATATGAAATATCTAGCATAGGAAAACTCATAGACATAGAAAGCAGATTAGTGGTTGCAAGGAGCTGGGAGGGGAGGTTATGACAGGGAGTAACTGCTTAATGGATATGGGATTTTTTGGGGGGAGTGATGACAATGTTCTGAAACCAGAGGGTGGAGATGGTTGCACAATATTATGAATTACTCAATGCCACTGAACAGTATACTTTAAAATGGTTAATTGTATGTTATGTGAATTTTACTTTAATTAAAAAAAAAAATCCAAAACAGCAAAGACTCTTTGGGGATGGAGCCAGAGGCTGTGCCAAGGACAGAGGATGGTGGGTAATTGACTTCCGTACCTCTGCGGCTTTAAATAAAAGGGATGGGTGAGAATGGGGCTCTTCAATGAGTACTGCTCCCCAGGACACATTTCCCAAAGAAATATGCCCTGTCTGCTCAGGGCATGAGGGGTAGATGGATAGATGAGGGTGTACCCAGGAATTAAAAGGGCAAAGAGGGACAAGAGGCTAGCTCTCCCTCCCTGCTGAGGGTACTGGCTCACACAGGGACAGAGATTTAGGACTTAGAGGACTAGAAAGGCTGCAAACAAGCCCAGGAGGGTGGTCGGAGTGGCCACTGAGGAGGGAAGCCTTGTTTTCCTACACCTCATCATGTTTGGTAATAAAGCAAGACATTTCACATCTAGAAGCACCTGCCAGATAAGACTCGTATGTAAGTGGAGCCCATGAAATAGAGTTTTATGCACAGAGCAGAGATCAGGTCACAAAGCTATAAGGAGAAGTCTTTTTACCTGAATTACACAGACTCATTCGTCTGGCTTCCATTTCATTGCCTGAGTCTGTTTTATAGTCATGCTTTTTCATGAAAGCTTTTAAGGGAGGCTATTCCCTGATGTCATGTACAAAAAATGTCTGAATACAATTACATTATAGAGCAGCGCTCTTGGAAGAGAACACAGCCACGAAGCTTGCTGGTGTCCTGTTTCCTTCTCTTTAAAAGTCATTTGTCCTCTCTTTAAAGACAGAAGTCCCCCAATCCCAGCTCTCCTGGCCCCTCTCTCTGTCAGAGGGCCCAGCAGCACTGAGCTGGGAAATGCATGCAGAACTGGGGACCCCCCCCCCAGGGGTGTGGGTGGGCCATCAGGGAGTGGGGTCCGGCTCCGGGGCCCGGCACACAGTCCTGAGCCACCTTGTCTAAGGTCAAACATCTCACAGTCAAGGTGAGGAACTGAGCCTCCTTCTCCAAGCTTTCCCAGGAATTTCCACCAGAACCTCCTTTCCACTTCCTCCCCTACCCTCATGCCTGATTCAGACATGCCCCCAGACTCCGGGAATGGTTTTTCTTAAAAAGCCCTTTTGAAGCTCTTCTCAATCAAAACCTTCTCTACTGTGAGCAAATTCTCCACGTTCTTCACCCTTCCCTTGCTTCTTTCTCCTCCTGGCAGAAGGTGCCATGCTCCTAACTTTCCAGAAGAGGCTCTTCATTTCCTGTCTCTGATGCGGACAGATCAGCCCACGCCTTCTGTCACTTCTGGACAAGCCTTGCCTCCTTCTCACTCAACAAGCTCTCTTCTTTTGAGGTCCATACTAACCACCTCCCTGTTCTTGTGAACCTTATAACTAGAGACCTGGCCTTTCTCAATGACACGGAGTCACTGCCACTCCACTGGTGGCATCCACATCCATAAAGATATCCCTCCCAGTATTTGGTTTCGCCATTCTTGATCCTTTTTAATTCCAATACTCTCCATTTCCCATTTCACGGAACTCCCAACAACCATGATAGCATCATAGACCTTGCCGTTGCTTAGAATGGTTCTGACTTCAAGATCTTAAATTCTAAGCTTTTTTGTCACTTTTTCATCATCGCTAACATTTATGAAGCACTCGTTATGTATAAGCACTATCATAAGTGCTTCATATAAATTAATCACATGTGTATTCATTACAATGACCTTTTGAAGGTTTTATGAACCCCATTTTAGGAATGACGTAAGCAGAGACACAAGTGAGGATATGGGATTTAAATACCATAGTCTATCCACTGTGGCTCCTACACTGTATGGCCTTTCTGATATCCCTAAAACAATGGTTTAACCTTCTACTTCTTCCACTGAACTACCTTTTCACCCTAATCCTGACCACATCTTGACCCTGCCCTTCTCCCAGGCCATCACTTGTCTCTCTATGTATATCCTGGGCTCTCTGGGTTTGGGATGCTCTTCCTTGACCCATCTCCCTTATCAGTTTGATCCTGTTCCAGGCTCAACAGTACTCTATAACCATCTCTTCCCAAACCCATCTACTGTTCCACTGTGAGCCACTGATTTGCACTGGAGAGAGGGAAGATGCTCTTTAGGCTCTCTACGCATTCATGCTCTAGTTTTTGGCCGTGAAACACACAGGATCTTAGTTCCCTGACCATGAATGAACCTGTACCCCCAAAAGCAGAAGCTCAGTGTCTTAACCACTGGGCCACCAGGGAAGTCCCCACTGATGCTTTTTAATCTCAGTTGTCCTCTTGCTGCCCTCTCACCCCTGGCTATTCTTTCACTCATTTTTTGGTGATTCTTGACTGAACTTCTATATAAACTGCTTCAACCATCTCCTTGTCCCTATATCCTACTCCCTAACCACTCATTCTTACAGATAATCTTGTCTTCTACAGAAGACATTCAACATAAGCTCAAACTTCTGTCCGCCCCAACTTCAAAATTTCTCTAATGATTCTTTTGAAATGTTAGCTTGAAGGCAGAGCTGGGTCTAGGAAATGTGATTTTAGGACAAGGGAGTAATGTCAATATTTACATGAGAGACAGCCTAGAGAGGGAGAAGGAGAACAGAAAGACGCAGAGGAGAAAAGGGCACTGTGGCTGGAGACAGGTCACAGGGTTGGCATAAGGTGCTGCGTGAAGAATGAGTAGAGGTTAAAGAGCATTTTTTGTTGTTGTTTTTGAGTTGGAAGGAAGATAGATAATATTACAGAGTGTGTGCCTGCGTGTCTAACTCTTTGTGATCCCATGGACTGGAGCCCACCAGGCTCTTCTGTCCATAGGATTCTCCAGGCAAGACTACTGGAGTGGGTTGCCATTTCCTGCTCCAAAGGATCTTCCCAAGACAGGGATTGTACCCAGGTCTGCTTGCATTGTAGGCAGATTCTTTACCACCGAGCCATCTGGGAAGCCCGTTACACAGTGTACTTACTTTTAAACTCCTTGAAGCTAGCTTGTGACCTTCTTACCACTGGACCTTCTCTCTCAACACTCACTTATGACATTTCCTCAATCCTTATACTCCTTGACCTGACCTTTTGATGGTGATTGGCACAGCTGACCAACCTCACCCTCTTGAGTTTCTCCTTATGTGGGTTTCCTGATGACAGAACTTCTTGGTTTTCTTGATGGGTTTTCGTTAACTTCCATTGCTAGCTCCCCTCCCACAACATTACAGTGGCCTCTGATGGATGCTCCCAACTTTCATTTCTCTCTCCCCACCCCCATTCATCCATTTATCTCTTTCCAAATATATTTATTGAGCCCCTACCATGTGCCAAGCACATGGCAGCTATTAAACTGTAGCTGAATTAACTTTAATGTATAGCTCCGATCATGTTACTTACTTGTTCAAAAATTTTTACTGGTTCTCTGGTGCAAATGATATCCAGATCCTTTGCCCTGGCACTCTGGGTTTCAGTGGATATGTGCTGTCTTGTGGCCTGGCTGCCATTCACCTTCTCTGGATAGCTGTACCTGATCTTCCCTGGAGAGTCAGCCCTTCCATGTCTTTAGTCCACGTGGTCTGGGCATGGCTGATTCCTCCCACTCCTGTTCCAGGAATGCACACCTGCCCCAGGTCTAAGCCACGCAGGGCATCATGTTCTGGGGCTCAGAGATTAGTTCCAGGATGGGCCTGGAACCCAACTACAGTCATTAAAAAAGCATTTAGGGACTTTCTGGGTGGTCCAGTGGTTCAGACTGCACTTGGACTGCAAGGGGTGCAGGTTCGATCCCTGGTCGAGGACTAAGATCCTGCAAGCCTCATGACACAGCCAAATAAAAAGAAAGCATTGAAAAGTGAAGAGCCATTACTGACACAGGCCTTGAATAAATGAAGATGCAAAGGCTAGCGCCGCTGCAGCCATCTTAGAACTTCAAGGGAAGTTAAGAGCTTACTTGAAAACAGAAACAAGCTAAGAGCAGAGAAGAAAAATGGTGAAAAACCAGGTTCCTGGGACACTGTCTGAGCCCTTGAACTATGCCGCGTCTGAAGCCAGCCCCCTCCCCCCGGAACTCTCAGTTACATGACACAGTGTGCCGCACCCTGGGCTGGAGCGGGTTGGATCAGTTCTGTCCTCTGCATGCGCGAGAGCCTTGCTTGATCCAAATATCCTCCGCTGCCCCGCCCTACTCCCCTTGAATATGAAGGCTTGTATACTAATTTATTCCTTTCCTGAATGTGCCTCACACTTGGCCATCTCTGTCTTTCTGGAATGTTTCCCATCTTTTCCATTTTCTCTCACTCGAATTATAAAACTTCAGCTCTAACAGACTTTCATCCAAGAAGCCATTCTTTTCCAGTTTCCCCCAATAACAAATGTTTGTCAAATAAATAACTAACTGGACAAACAATGACATGGGGTCCAAGAAGGGGGTTCACCAGACTGCTGTCCAGACCTGAGTTCCAGCAATCCTGTTCGTCACCCCCTCAGGGCTTGGGACTTGCTTTTTCCATCTTCCCACTGGTCTAAATCCCTGCTTCTTACCCTCTTTGGCCATCATTTCCCAGTTCCCCTTGGGATGTGCACTGGTTTTTCAGAAGGTTAGTAGACACTCAAAACAGAAAACTCCAAAATCTAAAACCGACCCAAGTTAAAAAAAAAAAGAGATCTGGCTTATTCAATAAGTCTGGAAAATTCCGAGTTAAACAAAGGTTTTTGTTTTTAACACACAGAGGTGGAGATGGGGGCAGGACGTGCAGCCTTTCTCCACTTTACTCATAAAACAGGTACCAGCAAAGAGCATAGTGCCGTATTCTTCCATGCAGACGCACTCCAGGGGAAGGCAGCACAGGTTATTTTATATACACATACAAATATCCTACCCTTTGTTCAAGGTGCCTATTTGCTCTGCACAGAGGCTACTGTAAACACAGAAAACGTTCATTGTTAAACCCAGCATGCTAAGTGGTTTTGCTTTCTGGCAAATCTCCAAACCATAATTATTAAGGGACTCCAAGCTGCTGAGGAATTCTTGGGTTACAGAGGCTTTGATCTGCCTCCTCTCCCCGACATGAATTTCCATGGGTATGGCTGACTTTCACTGTTGGTCCCTGGCGGTGGGGCTGCTTCGAAGGTAAGGACTGAACAGCGCTGCAAGGTGAGGGGGTACCTGGTGAGCTGGGCTCTGACTGAAGCCCCACACAGCTGTAACCAAGGGAACAGACAGGCTCTGTCCAAGTACTGGGTTGGAATGTGGTGGCCTCAAATCTTCTGTTTCCCCCATGCTCTGTAAAGTCCAGGTTCTCAGGCCGCCCTCAGGACCAGGCTTCCAGTTAGGGAAGGCTTTGTTAATTATTCCCATCAAAGTTGAGAGGTCTGCCTCCAAAATCTTTGGTTAGCTCCAGCTCTTTGGCAAGTGTTGACTCCAAACTCAGGTAGCTGCCTCCTTGACAAAGTGAAAAGACCTCTTGGTTACAAACTGTTAAATGGTCTAACTTTCCAAAGAGCCAAACTGCTCTCTAGTGAAACACAGACAGAATGTCAAGGGAGACAGATCTATTCTTTCATACTTTTTAAAAATTCTCCCCTGCCTGAAAAGAGACATGGGAAAGAACACCCCGATGTTCATGATTCCATAGGAAAAGAAGGAATGAAAAGACGCTTCCAAAATTCAGTGGTAAGGCTCTCTGATTGAGGGCATGAAAAAGATCCTATAACAAACAAAATTTCTAATTTTTCAGTATTAAAGAAATATCATTTAGCATTTGGATCAAGGACAGAAATGTTCACTTTTTGACATTTGTTTTTCTTCCTATTTTAATATAGCTATGAGATATGTGATCACCCCCATTTTACAGAAGACAAAACTGAGGCCAAGATAATAGTGCCAACAGTTCAGGACAGAGGTGACTGATTCTCAGATCTCTACTCTATCACAAGTTGGCAATGCCCTTCAAAGGTGTCTTTCCCAGATGAGAAAGCCCTCTGTTGGCGGGTGGAGAACAGGAATGGAGAAACAAAGGTAGGGAGAGAATGAGGGAGAAGACAGAAGTCAAGCTCCCCCAGGGAAGCAGCTAGAAATCAGAGGGTCTAATGCAGAGGGAGCTCAGAGAATTGCCCAGACTTCACCTGTATTGGGGGCTGGGGGAAGGGAGCTTGGGGGGCAGTAGAGATACTTTCTTCAAGTGTCAGCTCCCATTGGGAGAGGCAGGGCATAGAAGCAGAAGGCCAGGGGGATCCTAATAATGAGTCCCAGCATGCTCTTTACTGTCTGTAAGTGGCTGCTGCTCCCTGGGAAGGAGTTAGGTGATCCATCACAAAGAGGAGAGAAGTGTTCCCTGTCCTGGGCAGCTGGGTCCAATTCCAAAAGGTCCAGTGTGGGGCAGGACAGGAGGCTTCTGAGCTTCCTTCCCTGCATGGGGCCCCCTTTTGTTTCCCAACTTCTATCTATTCCCCTCTCCCCTTTCCTGATGGTGGATGCCTTAGGAAGATGCAGATGAGCTCATTCTGGAAACGGGAGACCTTTCTTCCCACTCAAGGTGAAGGTCAGTGATTCATGTAGCTAAAAATAAACGTAAGGCCACCTATCAATAAAGGGAAAATGAAACACACACAAAGTTCAGTTCCCCTTGCTATTTAAATTACAGCAAGGAACATAAATCCTTATTTAGTCAAGTACAACCAACACTCAAATATGTAAACTTTAATTACATGTTCTGGACCAGTGAGAGTAAAATGAGGGAAAAGGAGGAGAGGTGAGGGTAGGGGAAAGCCACAAACTAAAGGGGAGAAAGCCCAGGGGCAGGAAGTGAGGCCTCTCACTAACCTAGTGAGAGGAGGGAGAAGGCAGAGAAAGGGAAGTGCTGAGTGGGTTCTGGGAGTGAAGTGACAAGTGACTCTGGGCAATGCTTGTCCATGGGTGACTGTCACCTATGACTCTTACTGATCTCTACCCTGTATACTCAAGTCCCCCTCCTAGGATGGGGGAGCCACAAGAGTCCATGGGAGAAAACTTATTGACTTGAACAGAGGACGTCCAGTTGAACTTGAATTTTAGGTCAACAGTGAGCATCTTTCCAGTGTGCATACGTCCCAAATACTGCATGGGGCACCTTACACAAAAAGGTTATTTGTGGTTTATTTGAAGGTCAAATTTAACTGAGTGTCCTGTATATTCATTTGCTAAATTTGGCAATCCTATACTGGAGGTCAAACTATTCTTTGGACCAGAACTCAAAGACCTGGCCAATATGTACACTGAGGGTTGGGGGAAAAAATCAAGTGGAAGGTCAATTTTGGAAATGAGGAGTGAGGCAGCACAGAGATTTGCCAGGCAAGATGGTAGCCAGCAATTCAAAATGTTAATTCTCAAGTCGTCTCCTTCTTGAACTGTTTCCTGCTGAGACCGTGTCAGGGGCCCCCTCTCCCTGCCAAGAGTCAGAGAGGCTAAAAACTGTACACTGGGATTGTGGGTAACCTGGCTTGTGTGGGGCTTCTGTGAGATTCTGAAATTTCTGAGGTGGTGAGCGAGCTTGCGGAACACTGAGGGCCAAATAGAGCCAAAATAAAACACAGAATATAATCTAGGGGGCTAAAAAACATTAACCTCGATTTTAATCACGATCGTTTTCCGAGGGACATGGCTGAGCCCAGGCCACCGTGCTCAGGGGAGGGGCGATGAAGCTGACCTCAGCTGGAAGCTGCAGGTTCACTGAGTGCCGGGTGAAGAGGACACGGGGGGCGAAACAGAAACAGTGGTCTCTCCCAAGTTTTGATCCACTCGTTCATGGGACTTTGCTCCAAACTGCTCAACATTTCACTACAGTCGAGGCAGCACGTGCTCTGTTCCATCATGGTCCCTGTTCACTCTGATGGAACACCCCGCCGGTTCTTGTAGTCATGCTCCTTGCCAGGTCCCCAGAGGCTCCAATTCATAATATGTGGCCTTCTGGGGCTTCCCTGGTGGCTCAGTTGGGAAAGAATCCATCTTCAATGCAGGAGACCCCAGTTCAATCCCTGGGTTGGTAAGGTCCCCTGGAGAAGGGTATAGCAACCCACTCCAGTACTCTTGCCTAGAGAATCCCATGGACAGAAGAGCCTGGTGGGTTACAGTCCATGGGATTGCAAAGAGTCGGACATGGCTGAGTGATTAACACAAGAGAGAGCATGGCTATAGTAACGAAACGAAGAAAACAAACTCAACATTCAAAAAAACTAAGATCATAGTATCTGGTCCTTATCACTTCATGGAAAGTAGATGGGGAAAAAGTGGAAGCAATGACCGATTTTATCTTCTTGGTCTCCAAAATCACTGCGGACAGTGACCGCAGCCATGAAATTAAAAGACACTTGCTCCCTGAAAGTAAAGCTATGACCAACCTAGACAGCATATTAAAAAGTAGAAACATCAGTTTGCTGACAGAAGTCCATATAGTCAAAGCTATGGGTTTCTTCAGTAGTCATGTATGGATGTGAGATTTGGACCATTAAAAAAGGCGGAGTGCTAAAGAATTGATGCTTTTGAACTGTGATGCTGGAGAAGACTCCTGAAAGTCCCCTGAACTGCAAGGAGATCCAACCAGTCCATCCTAAAGGAAAGCAACCCCAAGTATTCATTGGAAGGACGGATGCTGAAGCTGAAGCTCCAATACTTCGGCCACGTGATGCAAAGAACTGACTCATTGTGGAGTTAGCTGGTGAGATTCACTGACTCACTGGAAAAGACCCTGATGCTGGGAAAGATTGAAGGCGAGAAGCACAGGATGAGATGGTTGAATTGCATCAATGACTCAATGGACATGAATTTGGTCAAACTCTGGGAGATAGTGAAGGACAGGGAAGCCTGGAGTGCTGCAGTCCACAGGGTCACAAAGAGTCAGACACAACTGAGCGACTGAACAACAATCCTTTGATGGATGTTTAGGTTGTTCCTTTGTTTCCTGCTTTTCTTTGAAACAAGAGTGCAAGGAATAAGTCTGTACATAAATCTTTGCACTTGTGCATATAGTTTCTACAGGATAAATTCCTAGAAGTGGAATCATTGGATCAATTGCTATATATACAAATATATATATATATATGCACACACACATGTATATACACATATACATTAAAATTTCTGTAGATAATATTGAATTTCCTCTAAAAATGTACCAATTTAGTCTTCACCAGCTATGATCATGCCTGTTCCTCCACAGCCTTAGCCATCCTGGGTTAAAAGCCATCTTTTTATCCTTTGCCAGTAAGATATGGGGAAAATGCCAGGGCACTGTTGTTCTAGTTGGCATGTCTTTATTATTAGTCAGGATGACCATTTTCCCATATGTGTACCGTTCATGGCTATTTTTTTGTTTTCTTCCACAAAGTGTTTGGTTTTAATCTCAGTTTGCCTCTTTTTCTATTATCTTCATTTACTGATTTTCAAAGAATTCTTTGTAGGCTATGGATAAAAATTTAATTGTCTAAAATAATGCAAAGTTGGACTTCCCTGGTGGTCCATTGGTTAAGACTGCATTTTCACTGCAGGGGACATGGGTTTGATCCCTGGTCGGGGAACTAGGATCCCACATGCTGAAAGGTGAGGTCAAAAAATTTAAAAATAAAATAAAATAAGGCAAATAGTGTTTCCATCTCAGAGGAGTTTTTAATTTTTTTTCTGTCATTGGCATAACTTATTTACAAGACAGTATACAAATATGCAAGTGGTATTTTACTGTTGTATTTTTATTTTAAATTTATAGTTTGCTTGCAGCTTGGTCAGAAAGTGGCCTTCAAAGGTCCCTACTTTATGGAACTGAAATTTTCTTGATGACTCAAAATATAATCAACTTTTATAAATGTTATGTAGTGATTTGAAATGGAGGCTTATTTTCTGTCCTCAGATTACTAAATTCAACATAACCCAGCTTTTAAATATGGCATTCAAATCCTTTATAACTTTATTCACATTTAATCTGCTTGACTTTATAAATTCTGAGGAAGGAAGGTTAAAGTATCTTACTTTGGTTGTAATTTTAACAATTTTTTTCCCTAATATTTCTTATAGCATGTCTTTTTTGAAAGGGATATATATTTTGATGCTATCTTGCCTGATATACAAAAGTTACATCTTCTTTGTACATTACATGTTTTATCATTATCCAGTGCATCCCTTTCTGACAACTTTCCTGTTGTTCAATTGCTGTGTCGTGTCTGGCTCTTTGCAACCCCATGGACTATAGCCTATCAGGTTCTTCTGTCCATGGGATTTCCCAGGCAAGAATACTGGAGTGAGTTGTCCTTCTCTTCTCCAGGGGATCTTCCTAACCCAGGAATCAAACACGTGGCTCCTGCACTGGCAGGTGAATTCTTTTTTTTTTTAACCACTGAGCCACCTGGGAAGCCCGACCATCTTCCTACTTTTTGCCAAAATTTTAGTTTGCCTAATATTTCTATTGCCACCTCTGCTTTTGTTTGGTTGCCATTTGCCTGGAATAGTTCTGGCCATCCCTTTATTTTCAACCATTCCATGGCATTTTTGGTGTATCTCTTGTGTCAAAGTGACACA
The DNA here is from genome assembly GCA_007570785.1 of Antilocapra americana. Classification (NCBI taxonomy): domain Eukaryota; kingdom Metazoa; phylum Chordata; class Mammalia; order Artiodactyla; family Antilocapridae; genus Antilocapra; species Antilocapra americana. The sequence continues at coordinate 6,420,243 of ML664199.1, forward strand.
GCTGGAGGTAGTCCCTTCTTCCTCAGGAAGAGTACTCTAAGTAATACACCCAGGCCAAAAGAAAACACTTCTCTGCACACAGTGTAGCTCAAGATGGCCATAGTATCAATGTGCAGCCAATGAGAGGTCGACAGGAGTGCTCTATGGGACTCTGGGAGGGCTGCTAAAGAGGGAGAGGGCGTGAGCGCTTCACTGCTCTTCATCCTTTCCTTTCTTCTTATCTGGAATGAGGATGGGAGGGCTGAGGCTTCCGGCAGCTACCTGGGACCAAGAGGTGATCTTGAGGATGGAAGCCACGTGTCAGGAAAGGGAAGCAGGAAGACAGAGGAAGTCAGAGGGGGTCCCTCATGACTGAGAGCTGCCAATCAGCCTGGAAAATGCCCTGGGGACCCGTTTAATCCAAGAGAGAGGGGAACTTCCACTGTGTTCAAACCATGGTCGGTTTGGTTTTTCTGTTATATGGAGATATCAGATTTCTAAAAATTACATCAGATGCTGCCTTTTTGGTGGGGAGGGAAAACTCAATCTAAGAGTAACTGTCTTTCTTTCTTTAATGATTTGAGTCTTAATTCTTATTTCAGTTATATTAGCAGTTATGTTAAAAACGCTTAACAAACACATCGGACATTTGTCGTCAAGAAAAACCCTTTCAGGTTTTACAGCTCTGAGTATGGTCTCTTGAGCCACATCAACACCCTCCATGAACCTATGAAAAAATGTGGGATCCTAGACCTACTGTACCAAAAGCTAATTTTCACAAGATCCTCAGAGGACATCGGTGTACACAGTGAAGTGTGAAAACCACTGCTTCAGAGGGCACTGGTGCCTCTTCCCCTCTTCTGGATAATGTTCATCACCGTCTCAATTTCCTACTTAGAACCTGGGAAGACTCTCGTAAGATAGTCAGTTCATCAGCAGGGCATTCCTGGCCTTTGAAGATCTTGCCCTCACCTCTCCAGTTTTGGTCCTTCCTCTCCCATCCTACTCACACTTTCATGCTGGACCACTTATAGTCCCCTAATGTGTCATGGCACTCCCTGGGGACACACAGAGTTCTCATCTGGAGCCCACCTAGTAGCCACCGCCCTTCTTCCTTGCTAACAGAAATTCAGTTCTGTATGGGAGGTGATGCATGCAGCTCTAGGTGATGTATGTAGCCCCATCTCATTCTCCTTTGCATGATTCTTCCTCTCTTGGCCTACCTGGGTAGCTGAGATGGCCATGTTCCCAGATCTAGTCAGGGAGACATGCAGAGATATCTACTAGGGGTAGGGGGTTGGGAACATTTTTTTCTTTCTGATAAAGAACCTTGTGATAAGCAAACTGTATGTTCTTGCTCCTTCCTACCTACCTAGCATGTTGAGCAGCTATCTGGAGATTCAAACAGCATCCTGTAACCATGACAACCAGCATGAGGTCAAAAGTCAACCTGCTGAGGATTACAAAGCAGAAAGACAGGAAGAGCCAGATTCTGGTGTGGGAATTGGTTTCTTTGCCCCATTCCTCTTTTCTCTCTTCCTCCTTTCCTCTTTTCTCTTCCCATCAGCTCCAAATTCACTCTCCCTTCACCTCTCCTTTAGTTGTTGTAACATGGAAGTGAAGTATATTCTAGCTCATTAGCTATATTATACTGGGTCGCCTATTTGTAATTTATAGCCACAGCTAAGTTGAGCTTTTCATTATATTACCTGTTTCTCCAAACCATCACTCTGAAGTGAGACCAGTGGGTTTTTTTGTTTCTCTGAGAAGCCGAAATTATTTTCCCCATGGGTTAGAGCCAGCCCACTCTCATTTAGGCAAACCTAAGCTTGCTCTCCCATCCTCTGCCCTCCTCCATACCCAGGTGGCTGGCCTTGGTTCTAGCAGGCTGTGTCACGGGGTACCTTGGCTATTGAGACTAATTAAAAAAAAAAATTCTGTGGTTTCTGGGGAGTAGATGTAAACTGGAGTGAAAAGAAATTAAAGTTTGAAATTCAGTGAACTTTTCCCTGCCCCTGACATGTGAATAATGACTTACTGATAGAAGCGGCTTTTTCAAAGATGAAAAACAATCTAAGATTTATGGACAAGTCTGTTCAAAAAGACCCAGCGTTGCTTGGAGCCAAGCCTGAAACAATGTCAGGAGATTCCTAGATGTTTTCTGGTTGGAGGAAGGACAGGGTAGGGAGGAGCTTGGGGAAAAAGATGGCAAGAGGATGGAGGGAGGGGCTGGAACTGGCAGAGTAGGACACAAGATGGTTGGCCCTTGGGATGATTTCTTGTGCCCAGTCTCTGAGTTCTAGAGTGCCATGAACCGACAACCGTTTCTGGCTAATGGCAGTGATACGCAAACGAAGCTGCTTTTTGTTATTGTCTTTACCTAAGTGTTCTGAGGCTTACACCTCCTGCGTGGATGGTGAGTTAGATGGGGGCCAGAAAAATTGTCCACATTAAGATAAGTGAATCTTTTGTCTGAAACTGGAACTTCTGCTTTTAAGGGTTCTGCCCCATTGCTGTGCATTCGGTTGTTGTTCAGTCGCTCAGTCATGTCTGACTCTTTGTGATCCCATGGACAGCAGCACGCCAGGCTTCCCTGTCCTTCACTATTTCCCAGAGTTTGCTCAAACTTATGTCCGTTGAATCAGTAATGCAAGTCAACCATCTCCTCCTGTGCTTCCCTCTTCTACTTTGGGCCTTCAATCTTTCCCAGCATCAGGGTCTTTTCCAGTGAGTCAGATCTTCTCATCAGGTGGCCAAAGTATTGCAGATTCAGCTTCAGCATCCGTCCTTCCAATGAATACTTAGGGTTGATTTCCTTTAGGATAGACTGGTTTGATTTTCTTGCTGTCCAAGGGCATTTGGGGAGCCACAAGAAAAATATACCTGCCAATTCCTCAGAGTCAAATGTACAATTCTTGGTCAGAATTCTGCTCATGGTAGAACCAGTCTCTTACCAGCAACTGCTGTCCCCTGTTCCTCCCTTAAGGGCCAGGGCTGGGGGAGGAGCCCTGTTGGGAGCAACTCTGTCACCATGCATCTGGAGAGCCTCCTGGGTCTTGTGGGTGCACAGCTAACATTTCTGAGTGTATATTTTATAACCACAGCTTCAAAATATAAAAATAGAGTGTGAAAAACAAAATCAGGGCTCACAATCAGAGCCTCAATCACCCTGCTGGTTAGAGAGGTTAGAGGAATAATAGAATTAGAGTAACCCAACTGAAAACTTGAAGAGCACTCATGTGCCTTTGCAAGGAAAGTTCCTGGACCAGACTTCTGCACGGCCTTTCCTAAGTGCTTAAGGCAGTTCAGCTTCCACTTAAAGTCTGTATCACTCCTGTCTTCCTGGGGAGTTATTTATGAAGGAAGGTTCCCCAGCCAGCCTGCCAAGCCAGGCATCTTGGAACCAGGATGGCCGAGGTAGGAAAAGCCGAATGAAAAGCCCACAAAGGCTGTGGGGGTCGTGGGTGGAGTTGCCACTCAATGCTACTTCTTCAAACTCACCCAGGCTGTAACTCAAAACCTGAAAACAACCTGAATCCTTTTCCAAACACAAGCCGAATCTTTTACGTCACATTCTATATATTTTCCTAACTCCATTCCCCAGCCCAGCCCCGACTTCACAGCAGAAACCAATTTGCTGAACACAGTAGGTTCTGGGAGTTTTCCTCCTCGACGCTTTCATTTGGAACGGATTAAGGAGGAGGAGAGGGTAAGAATCTGACTTTTTTTCTTTTGCTTTTGAAAAAAAAGTAACACACTGGTGACTTTGAAGCAGAACCACTATGTTCTATGACTGGCTTTGAAAAAGATCAGGAAAATTTCATTTTGTAGTGTAACGGTTCAGGATGGCTTGGGGAGCCCCTGGCAATCCATCCTAATCTAAAGACCCAGCTTTGTTTGGATCATTGGGAACCCTCGGACTTGTCATGAGGCTGGGAGGGGGACTCTGACCCACAGGGAGATGCCCACTTCAAATCTTGTGTCCTCAAGAAAGAAAAAAAAAACAAAACTAAAATATGCTTCAGGACAATCTGTCAGCCTGACATGAGTGACTCGAGAAGTTTACCCAGTTTTGCTCTGATGAAAGCTCCTGACCTTAAGAAGTTTATGGTGTGGGTGGGATCATAACCGAGAAACAATGGAAGACCTTAGCAGTGTGAGTTTGACAAAAGGGAAGAGAATACAAATGCCTGGAAAGTTTTGTGGGAAAGAAGGACCTGGAGCTGAGCCTTATAGAACCATTACCATTTATGTTGGTAGATAAGGGCATACAACACACTCCAGTATTCTTGCCTGGAGAATCCCACCGACAGAGGAGCCTAGAGGGCTATAGTCCATGGGTCACAAAAAGTCAGACACGACTTGGCAATTAAACAACAACAAAATGAGGACATACCAGGCACAAGACCAATATGGGCAAAAGCACAGAGGGAATAGGCAAGATATATGTAAAGAGATGACCCTGGGACTCTCTCCCCTACTCCCCATTTTTGGGTCTCTTCTAAGTGTGGTTTCCCCATCAAAGAGATACTTTTCCAGTAAATTCTAACTATGGGTATTGCCATTGCAAGGCTTGTAATCTTGCCTCCTCATAAAGTTTGTTCGCAATTTGGGTGATGTGTGTTCCTAAGAAACGTAACAGAGATAAGCAATTAAACTTATCAAGGCAGTGAGAAATTGTAGATTAAAATTCTTATTGTGGATTATTGATTAACCTCCTTTTCTTACAAAATTGGCCATATGAGCTGCTAAAAAAAATAATTTGGATGCAAATACAGGGAAACCCTGTTGATTTTAAGTAAATAACACCTGAGAGGGTAAACTCTCAATAGTTTAAGGCCAGAGGCTCTATCTTAATTATCTCTGTGTCCCTGGCGACGAGCAAGTGGCCAGAACTTTCCAGGAACTCAGTAATTAGTATCTATATGAAAACAAGAAGATGGCAAATGGCGAGACGTGATGGTCCCATCTCCCCAAATCAATTTCCCCTCCATAAATAGGAACAGACTTTCTAGCTGCACAGGCACAGGCGTCGTATTCCTGAGCCTCTTATGCTGAGCCGTGTGGCACACAAACTCCTGGCTGATGGGGTGCCACTGGAAGTGCTATATGTGGCTCCCTTTCTCCCGCTCACTGGATGGTGGATGTGGCAGTGGGAGCCAGAACCGCTGTCTTGGACCATGAGAGGGACAGCTGAGACCGAGACTGGGAGGGCACCAGGAAAGGGAGTGTGGGTCCCTGATGATGGTGGAACCTCACAGCTGTCCACTAGCCTTTCTGTGAGAAGGGAGAGACATGCCACTCACTCATGTAGGCTGCTTTTCATTGGGGTCTGTTACAGGTGCCAAACCTAGACCCTGGCTAATACGTGAGCTGTCTCCTGTCTGAAACCCCGAGAAAATACTTTAGAAAGTCCATTTTAAGATGGGCCCCAAACTAAAATCTTTAACTGTGCTCCTGTAACTGGGGTACTTCAGCTGAAGGTGGGGGGAGGGCAGAGAGGGAAACAGAGAGAGAGGAAAAGACAGAGGAGATGAGCCACCTGCGAGGCTGACCTTTGTCTCTGATTCTCACCTGAGGCTTTCACCGTCACTCTTGTGGATAGGCCCCATGAGAAATCACTTTGGAAAAGTTGAATTACTGAAATACAGTGAGGAGTTCCTCATTTAGATGATGGTGGGAACACTTCCTCCTCCCTCAATCCTGATACATCAGAAAACTGGCCAGACCATAATCTCCTAAAATCTCGCTCTCCTCAGAACTCCTCTTGATAACACTTACCTCCTAACTGCTTCTATGTATTGTCTACAAAGAGCCACCCTGAGGGGCATACGGACTTTTCACACACCAACCCATACATGGTCTAAAGGTACACACACACACACACACACACACACACACACACACACACCCCTTTCCTGTGCACACAGATTAAAAACACTCCTGGAGGTGCCGTCATTACCAGAGCCACCTCCCCTTTTGTTCTGTCTACACCAGCTCCTGCTACATGGATTCTTGACGTCAAAAAAGAGCAGCAGGGTCAAGGAAGACCAGGCTATCGCTCTGAGAGACCTGAGAACACGGCTCGAGGGTTTCATAGGCAGGATGAGGGCCTTACGAGTCTCTGACAGGATGCTGAGGAATGAGGGCCTAGTGTGGTGGCCAGACGTGACTTTTCTTGTAATGCAGCAGTGGCTATGTGGTAACAGTTTGCGTTAGACAATCCTTTGGTTGCTGGGACCAGAGGAAAATGTCCTGCGGCAAGTCTGTCAGTGAGAGTACTCGGTGGGGCTGGGAAGAACACGGGTCAGTGCCCACCTCAGAGAGTGGAAGTCAGGCCCAAAGCTGGGGTGAAGGCTGGGGGTGGTGCTGGCCTCAGTTCTAAGCAGCCAAGGGGTAAATGGAGATGGGGGCCATCTCTGGTCATCCTCGACAGAGAAGGGACCCCGACTCATGAAACCGGCTTAGGTTTCAACAGGGAAGACTGCACACAGGACCTTTATATCCTGACATGGCCTCTCGGGGGAACGTGGCAGCTCCTGAGGTCAGGAACGGAAGCACAGAAGAGGAGAGTTGAGGACACAAGCAGAAGGATGAGGATCACAGGGCACTGGGCTAGCCCTGACAAAGAGGGAAGATGAGACCCACAGCAGCACCATATGGCCTGAGCCCCAGACTGTGGGTTCGTCATTACCCGTGGGGCCGTCACCTTGTGCCCTGGGGGCTGGCTTTCCCGAGCAGCAACAGGGGAGGCAAAAGGATGCAAAAATGACCGTCATTTCCTCTAGAGGAGCCGGATGTTGTCCCTCTGAGGCTTAGTCACTGGGAGGCCATGGAAACAATCCCATTACCCTAGCAACTAGGTGGAGGCAGGGTACCACGTGGCGGTGGTAACCTGTTCCGATTTAAGACCGGAGTATTAGTTTGCATTTGCTTCTGCACATCAGGTGGGACAGCTGCCAGCGACACACTCACTGAGACACAGGTGAATGTCAGGAGCCCAGGCTTCCCGGGACAGCGACTGATGGGCAGGGCATTTGGTACATGCTAACTGGGACTCTGCTGGGTTACCTGGGGTGGGTGGGTGTGTGGGGCTCCTTGCCTTGATTAAGCAAGCTAGTTTTGAAGGAATAAATGAGAAAATACAGAACTAATTCCTGCTCAGCCACTTTGCTTCAACAGCCATTTCCTCTAGCCCTCTGCCCAGCCAATGCCAGGGGTCTGCTTGGGAGTTAGCACTGCAATTCCTAACTTCTTGTGTTTCCTTCTCTGGAACGTACTGACAAAATAGATGGATATCCAGATGGCCCTGGGAGAAGGCCCGGGAGGGAGCAAAGCCGTGGAATCTCAGGGCTGACGGCAGGGTTTGGTTTTATTGCTGGGAGATGCCTGGTTTCATAGAACACTCTGTTCTTCCCACTCCTGTGATGCTGGAGTTCCTCCAAGCTCTCTCTTCCGGGGAACCTTCCATTTCGTCTGCCTTACACGACAGCATCAATCTTACCCTCGAGGGGTTCTCGCCAACCCAGAAGTCTGGGTGATTCTCAGTGGGCACCTGACATTTCTATAAATTAATAACGGCTTGGGGAGCAGTGGGGAAGCACTTTCCTGTGTCTCAGAGGTCTGTGTTTTAGGCCTCATTTCCTAACTAATTATGTGACACTGGGGAAATCATTTATTTACCTGGGCTTCAGTCTCCCCAGCTGTAAAGTAGAGGCTCTAAAACCCCCAGATCATGTGATTCCTTTTCTCTAGGAGGGACAGGAAAATGGGGACATACTCAGCATTCACAAAGGACCTCCTGCCGCATCTGGCTGCAACTGCCCCAGTCACCACAACTTCTATTCCCTTTTCTAGGACAAATTTTGTGTATCTGAAGTCTTGGGTCTCCAATCCATTTTCCTGGGTTATGATTCCAGCATCTTCTTTTTCAAACACAGCAGTGAGTTTAGAAGATTCCCAATGTCCGCTTTCTATTAACTCCTAGGTTCCAAACCCAGAGGCTTGGCTTAGACTCCTTTTCCTGTCTTAGAAGAAGTGTTGAGTGCAAAGCCTTTGTCACCACAGGAACCTGAGCTCCAACCTGAAACTTAGCCAATTCCAACTTGAAACTTCTATTCCACAAAACCCGGGGTCCATTACTTCAATTCTCTGAATTTCAGAGAAATTCAGAAGATAGTAAAATGGAGAAGAGAGTGAACCATTTCACAGAGTGGCTGTGAAGACCACAAAAGGTAAAATGAAGCAGGAGCCTCCACAGGGAAATGTTCTCCTTCCCTGCTGGTCCCCTCTTCCCTGGCCTACACAGCCAGACAAGGGCCCCAGGAAGATGAGGCCCTCATTCTCAGAGCTGCAGCCACCAATGTTTGCCTTCCAGATGGATTCATTTGGCACAGGTCCCAGCCCACTGACCAGAGCCTGATGATTAACTGAAAGGTGTTCCCTGGCTGGGCACTTCCCAGGGCCAGCGCCATGCTTGACCCAGGGGCCCCCACAGATGAAACCCTTGCTCAAGTAAAGGACAGGATGGAATGGGAGGAAGAGGGGGAATTAATCCAGGACCTGCCACTGCAGAAGAGGTGGGTCTAACTGTGGCTGAGTTAACCCGCCCCAACAAGGACCCACCACCTTAGGGCAACGTCACAGCTATACCTCTTCTACCTTAAGTCATTTCTAAAAATACTAATCTCTGTTTTTCTACTGGGTTTAACTACCGTGATTGTACATCCCTTCATTCCATTAATCAAGAGTGATTTTTGTTGAGTATCTGTTATGTACCAGGTTCTGGGAATATAGTAACAAGGAAAGCAAGCAAAAATCCTACATCCTTGAAATTTTTATTCTGGTGCATGCATGCTAAGTCACTTCAGTCATGTCCCACTCTTTGAGGACCTATGGGCTGTGGCCCACCAGGTTCCTCTGTCCATGGCATTCTCCAGGCAAAAATATTGGAGTGGGTTTCCCTGTCCTCCTTCAGGGGATCTTTCCGACCCAGGGATCGAACTCCCATCTCTTGTGCCTCCTGCGTTGGCAGGTGGGTTCTTTACCACCAGCGCCACCTGGGAAGCCCTTTATTCTGGTGGAAAGAGACAAATAACAAGGTAGGTAAACCGTAAAATAATAAGATGGTCCAAGAACCATGCAGAGAATAAAATCAGCAGGGTGAAGTATCAGCAAATGATTGAGTGGTAACTGTAAACTGGGTGGGATGGTCAAGGCATCTCTGCAGACATGACACTGAAGCAGAGATTAACAAGACAAGGAGTCAACTGTGTGGGACCAGAGGAGACCATTCCAAGCAGTGGGCCCAGCTAGTGCAAAGGCCCTGAGGCTCGGTGAGCCATAGGACCCCCAAAGAAGGCCAGGGTGCTGGAGCCAAGAGAGAAGGAGAGGGCCTAGCAGGGGATGAGGCTGGAGAGAGAGGCAGGGGGTGAGGTTGGGGAGGCCTTTGTCTGTTACTTCAGGAGTGGCGTTTTATTCTGAGAAGGAAGGGAAGGTCTGAGGAGCAGGGCAACATCCTCTGAGCTTTTCCCTAAGAAGGGCCCTTCAACAACATCAGGGACTGTGGACTGCTGGCAGACGAGAACAGAGGCAGGAAGGCCAGGCTGGGAGTTTTCGTCAACGTCCAGGTGAGAGATCCTGGTAGCTTGAACTGGCACGTGAAACAAACCTTGTGGAAAGGCACTTTGCAAATATTTGTTGGATGAATATGCATGAGGTCACCACTTCTGGTCTCATACTTAAATAGTAAAAGAAAAACCTGTGGTTTATCTATGTAGGAGTAAGAGGAGGAGTGAGAAAACAATTCAGAACTTAAAAATACACACAAGGAATGAGAGAGGCAAGTAAGTTTAGCTTGTCCTCAGGGGCATTTGGGTCAGGCTTGGAGGCAGTTGTGAGGGGAATTCTAGTGTGGTGGTCACTGTTCTTGAGAAACAGGGACTTGGTGCCTGCAAGTGAGATGATATTCATGGGGGCTTAAAGGTCGTCTAAAATGGAGGCTGGGGCCAGTCTCGGGGGCCTCCTAACAGAAGGGACACTTTGGAGACAGTGTATCTGAGTAGAAGAGGAAAGAAGCTATTGGAAGGCAGAGGCAGGAGGGAGGCCAGACCCAGAGGACCGGACCCTATGAACCTGCAGGAACTGGGAAAAGAGCAGGGCCTTCTACTGGGCACACGGCCGGGGGGTGGCTCCGGAAGTTCCAGGATGGAACTGCCTGTGACTCAGCACGAAGCCCGTGGGCCTCAGGCTTTGCTGACGGAGCGGTCACTGCAGGGCTATTGTGTAATGTCACAGTGACCCGATCTCCCTCTCTGCTTGCTCAAGGGCTGGAGCATGTGAGCCATGTTCACACCCTCACGCTGTCCCCAGGGCTCTGTGTGGTGATGACAGCGTGTGCATGTCTACGTGTGAGGGGTGGGGTGTGTGTGGCAGGGGGAGGAACACGTTCGGGGGGAAACTGACCAGGCGTTGGCTCTCTTCTTCCTCACCTTGCCCTGGCCGTGTAACTGTTTCCAATTAGCCCAGCAAATAGACTATGGCCACCTGCCTCCTGCCCAGTTCTCTCACCTCTGAGTCTCAACTTTTCTACATCCTACTCCTGTCTACACTCTTCCGCCTTCCTGCTAAGCTCCATCAGTGTTCTAGGATTTCTTTGGTCCTCATGCAGAGCACAGAGGCCCCGGCAGTGTCTGCTGGTTACCCCAGGGCCACGGCCCACAGTCCCCAGGCTGACTCCCTGGCCCTGCACTCTGAGACTCAGACCCGAGAGGTGTGAGTGAGGAAGGACCAAACAGTCCGCTGGGGCTGCCAACTCTTAGCCCACAAGCCCCAGACAGTGAGTCATGCCCAAAGACAGCCTCTCCAGATTGTCCGACGCAATGAACACCACGCACAGCCCCTCGGGCCAGTCCTAGCAGGGAGGGTCAGTCTGCCTGTTTTGCAGCTTTGTTGTTTCAAAGGGCACTCTAACATCTTCAGGGAACCCATGACTGATGACACAACTACCGACTGGTAGGCGGCCTATTGTGGTGGAAGATCAGCCATCAACACCAACTGAGTACCTACTGTGTACCTAATAGAAGACAGTCTCTAAACTCATGGGCTAGCTGGGAAGATAGAACTAAAGGGTACGAAAGAACAAATGATAAATTGCAAACTAGTACAGCCAATATGGAAAACAGTGTGGAGGTTCCTTAAAAAACTGCAAATAGACCTGCCATATGACCCAGCAATCCCACTGCTGGGCATATACACCGAGGAAACCAGAATTGAAAGAGCCACGTGTACCCCAATGTTCATCGCTGCATTGTTTACAATAGCCAGGACATGGAAGCAACCTAGATGCCCATCAACTGACGAATGGATAAGAAAGCTGTGGTACATATACACAATGGAATATTACTCTGCATTAAAAAAAAATTCATTTGAATCAGTTCTACTCAGGTGGACAGAACTGGAGCCTATTATCCCGAGTGAAGTAAGCCAGAAGCAAAAACAACAATACAGTATACTAACGCATATATATGGAATTTAGAAAGATGGTAACGAGAACCCAGCATGCGAGACAGCAAAAGGAACGCAGATGTATAGAACAGACTCGTGGACTCTGTGGAAGAGGGCAAGGGTGGGATGATATGGGAGAATGGCATTGAAACATGTTAATTATCATATGT